>APFE030825243.1:248215-351544 GCA_000404065.3 Pinus taeda | reverse complement strand
CCCCCTCTCCCTCTCTTCCTACATCTGTCCCCCACTTTCTCTATCTCTATCTCTCCCCCTTCTTATCCCTCCTCCCCTTGCTCTCTCCTTCTCCCTCCCATCATCCTCCCTTCCTCCTTCCCCTATTTGTCTTTCCCTCTACCGCCCCTCCCCTTCCCTCCCCTCCCCTCCCCTTATTCCCTCCGCATCTTCACCCTGTCTCAGTCACCCCCCTCTCTCCATATCCCTATACCCCACCATCCTCTCTATAAGGACCT
The DNA here is from genome assembly GCA_000404065.3 of Pinus taeda. Classification (NCBI taxonomy): domain Eukaryota; kingdom Viridiplantae; phylum Streptophyta; class Pinopsida; order Pinales; family Pinaceae; genus Pinus; species Pinus taeda. The sequence goes on along the minus strand of APFE030825243.1, from coordinate 351,287 downwards.
GTGGTCCTTGGCACAACCACCAGTGCAAAGTGCAACTCGATTGGTGAGCAAACAAATTGGAACATGAACGAAGAACGAGCAGCATAAACCAAGTGCACGAAGTTACAATGAAATAATGCGGATAGAGGTGGAGCAATGGCTACATATAGCGTGGGAATGGTTGACATAGCCCACGGGCCAACCCAACATACTATGGCGACTTGGGTGAAGCTTGTTGGCTGACCAGCAATAAAACAAAGGTGAATCAGTATGTAGGGGAATTCAACACATGGAGGTCGAGTCGGCTTGGGCAGCTCGACTCACCCTACCATCCATACAAATACAACGATGCGTGGAAGCATTTGATCATCAACGAATGCAAGCAAGTCTTCCATAGCAAGTGAAGTGCGAAGGGAAGGTAGAGCTGCATCAAAGGAAAAGGCATAGTTCTAATGCACCCATCCTTGGGCAGCTCCACGCGGTAGCACACAGACTTTGAAGGAAAGGTGAGGGTGCGGCTGAAGGCAACCGAAGTTCGGGTGGAAGGCGCCGGTGGGGGCGTGATAGTTGATATTAGAGCAGCTGATTCGGGCGTTAAAGGTTGAAGCTGCTACACAACTACACTGAAGTTTAGTTGGTAGCAGAGCTCAGTGAAGGGCTTATCAGAGCACGGTTGCTCGTGATGAAGTGACCAAGGAGCTTATCAATAGGTTCATCTGTTGAAGCATTGAAGCTAATACACATTGACAGGTGGTATTGAAGCTCATGGTCGAAGCTTGGAAATTGGTGACAATGAAGCAGGCACTTGTAAGTGAAGGAAGTTGTTTTACATACAAGTGGAACAAGGACTATTTCATGGTTTCAAGCTACTTGGTGAAGCTGTTGGATGGTTGAAACTAGATCACAAAGAAGGAAGCTATTAGCAATGGCCGGTGAATCATAGGTCGGAGAATCTAGACATGGTGCGAAGGATGCTTCGCTAGCTTTCATTGAAAAGGTGTTGGAAAGGATGGAGGACTTAGATTCTTATTGGACTAAGAAGATGATGCTTCGAAGATGAGGGAAGAACTTGATGAACTCTGGACTCAACACGAGTACATTGATCTTATGTGTACACAACTTGAATTCAAGGTCAAGGAGATTGAAGAGGCAAGAGATCGAGGTTTGGCAGAGGTCGTGAACTTGAAGAAACTCAGGTGGAGGAGTGCCTCATGTGAAAGTCAAGGAATTGGAATCTTATGATGGTACAAGGAGTGAAAAAACTCTTGGCAACCTTCTTTGGGATATGGAGCAATACTTGGAACACTTGGGTCTATCCGATGATGAGACAAAGGTGAAGGTAGCTGATCAATTCTTGACAAAGGATGCTAAGATGTGGTGGTGAAGGAGGACGAATCAGATTGCCAATGGCAGTGCTGATGACATAACTTCGTGGGATGATATGAAAAAGGCTTTGCAGACCCATTTCAGTCCTCAGGATGAAACGTGGGAAGCAAGGATGAAGATTAAGTTCGTAAAGCAGACAGGGAACCTACAGACATATCAGTGGGAGTTTGCACGTGTGATTCTGGAACTTCCTGACATGGAGGAGAGGGACAAGGTGATCAACTTCATTATTGGATTGAAGCCTTGGGCATGCAATGAAGTGAAGAGGCAAAAGATTAAGACACTTGAGGAAGCTTTTGCTGTTGTGGACAGGTTGGTGAAGCATTATGATGAGACTTCTGATGATAGGAAGAAGAAGTCCGATAAGCCGAAAGAGAAGAAGAAGGATGATGCTTCGAAATCGAATGACAAGTCGAAGATGAAGAAAGCCTTGAAGTGTTGGATATGTGATGAGCCACATACGGTGAAGAATTGTCCTTCTAGACTGAAAGTGGTTGCTATTTCACAATCTAATATGAAGAATGAAGAAGCTTCTATGGGGACGATGCAGATTCCTAGAGCTGCTGCTGCTACAGGGGTGGTCTCTTGGAGAGATCCTGAGAGGAATAGTCTAGAGTATGTTTGGATGAAGATTGGGAGTGCTGATAGACTCACTATGGTGGATAGTGGGGCTACTCACATCTTCATGATTGAAGATACTACGAGAAGGATTGGGTTGAAGTTTGTACCGATGAAGGCACAAATGAAGAAAGTGAATTATTCTCTTGATTGTGTTCTTGGTGTACCTGAAAGAGTGGACACAAGACTAGGTGAGTGGACTAGGAAAGTCAACTTCACTATAGTGCAAATTGATGACTATGAAGTTGTACTGGGGACGGAATTCTTGGAACAATTTAATGCTATGATTGTTCCACATTTGAAGAAGCTCTACATTTATGATGGAAAGGAAGATGTACCCATTGGTGTTCCAACCATTGGTGTGACAAGGCTTGATTGTAAACTAGCAGTGATGCAAATGGAGGATGAGAAGTGAATGGAAGACATGAGTAAGAGGTTGTCTATGGTTGAGACAAAGCTTACCAAGCAGTCATTGTTCATCAGGACACTATTTGATAGTATCTTGGATTTGTCAAGAAGGCTAGAAGTGTTTGAGAATGATTATGATGATGAGGAGGCTTATGTGAGGATGAATGTCTGAGAGGAGGATCGGGTTACATATCTAGAGAGGATGGAGATAGAGAATCCTGATAGATGCATTAAGCTTATTAGTGAGGGTGAGCCTCCGGGCTCTACTCCCTCTACATCTTCTTAGATGACATAGAAGATGGGGTTCATTGTTAGTTTCTCATGGAAGTGAGTCCTTAAAACAAGTTGAGTAGGTATGATAGATGGTCCAGGGTGTGGAGCTACTAAAAGGGTCTCTTTCACCTCTAATTACCTCACATTAATATGTCAATCCGGGAATGTTTTGTTATTTCAAAGAGTGTCTCAGTCTGAGGCTATCATTTTCCAAAGTAATGCTAGTAGAACAGTGTTTGGAAATACAAGAGTAAACAGGTGCTTGTTTACAACTAACTACTTCAACAGATTAAACCACACATTCAGAAAACTAAGCAATTTATAAGTCAAGGGTTCGATAGCAATAACCCATCCCTTTGTAAACTGATGGAAAAGGAAAATAGAGAACAGATTGTGGACTTAGGAGCCAGACAATAAATGTCAATGCTCACTACAGCCTGAGATCGTTCTTCACACCAAAATAACAAATGACAAGAAATGAAACGGCGGATAAGAAATGGAACAACAATTAAGAAATAGAATAGCAACCCTGCAATGGAACAACAATTACGAAATAGAACAAAAAACCCGAAATGGAACAACAATTACGAAATAGAACAGAAAACCTGAAATGGAACAGCAGTTAAGAAATTGTAACGGAAACTAAGTCTAACAAGTAGTAAAACCATAATCTATAAGATCAAATGCACTAATCATAATATACAAGAATCAAATGGCAATCCTTCACTCTTAAGGGTGGATTGAATAACACACAAAAATGGAACAACACTGATTAATGATCAATTATAGAACAACCCTTGAAAACCATATATGGACACAACACACTTTAATAGTAATATGATCCAATTATCAATCTTAGTTAGAAAGAGTACAACTGCATTTCAAAAAATAGAACAGCATTGTTTATAAATCCAACAATCACAAAGAACATAACTTCCAAGATGAATTCCATAATGTTAATGAACAAGTGCACAATACAAACGCTTTGTAATTAAATAGCAACACTATTCTGTAAAGACTAGCAGTATTATATCAACACCTAAAGGAACAATGACACGATGCAGAGTCAATACAATAGTTCTCTCTTTAGAAACCTTAATAATTTAAACATAATAGAGCATGTGATGTAAACTTTCAAAACACATCATATTACCAAATAACGTCGATAAGAAAACCACGCATAAACCAAATGTAATGGTATAAGAGCAAGTATCCTCCAGGGCCGGGCCCTTAGCCTCCATGGGTATACCGCTTGAAGTTATTCCAGACTCAAAGATGAAATAGTAACCAAGTTTGTATTAATGCATAAAGTGAAATTACAATAGATCAGTTCTTAATGAGACTCGATGATCAGAGTTTTGATCTTAAACGTAAAGTACATAAAATATAACAACATCTCCCCTCGAGCTAATAGTGTTGCCCCTTTTATAAGGGTGAAGGCGGAGATATCTAAGTGTACAAAGAGATAAAACAACGATCCCTCAGGATCAAGGATGCTGAGGGATTTGCCGAACCATTAGTCCTTAGTCATTTCTTTTCTTTCCTGCACCGAGCCAATATCTCCACTTCCTTTCCAGGGCTGATTCGCTTTGATTTTCTTTGACTTGTTTGCATACAGTCCCCCGTCAAAGGGACAGTGGTTAACCCGTCCTTGTCCTTTCCTTTAGAACGACAACTTATCATTTTTCCTTCTTCTTGTATAAGGAAATGACAATTGTCATTATTTTCGTATTGCATATTAATCTCACATGTTTTATTACAATTCCTTATAGTTTTCCTAGTTCATGATGCAAAAGGTTTGTAAGTTCTAATGAAAAAATGCTGAAATAATTATAAAAAACGTACCTTCTTTAGTACTCCACACAGGGATGGTTCAACATCAAGCATCATGACACGTTGTAGAGGGGATGGAGTTTCCATGGACCTGAGCATGGGTGATATTCTTGGTGAGTCCAAGATGTGGAAAAATCCGAAATAGACTAGTGAAGGCATAAGGATGTTCACTCTCATGGCTTGAACATGATAGTTGGATTAACTACCCAACTAGTTCAAACATGGAGTTCGGAAGTGCACGGAGAGATGTTGGCATCAGGCAGGCAGGAAGGATGGGATTTCACAGGATGGGACGACACATTATGGAGATGGTAGTTCTACATATGTTGCAAGGATGTTTGCAGTATGTGGAGGAGTTGATATCATGGACCAAGGATGAGACAATTGTTGATGTTGATGTTGGTGGACGACTACCAGGATGGGATGTTGTCGAGGACAACAATGACTTCAGGTGGAGGAGGATGTAATAACTTGTGGTCCTTGGCACAACCGCCGGTGCGAAGTGAAACTCAGTTGGTGCGCAAACGAGTTGGGAAATGAACAAAGAGCGAGAAACATAAACCAAGTGTGTGAAGTTACAATGAAATAATGCACATAGAGGTGGAGCAATGGCTACATATAGCGTGGGAACGATTGGCATAGCCCATGGGCCGACCAAACATACTATGGTGACTTGGGCGAAGGTCACTGGGCGACTAGCAATGAAAAAAAGTTGAACGATTATGTAGGGGTGTTCAACACATGGAGGACGAGTCGGCTTGGGCAGCTTGACTCGCCCTAACATCCATACAAATACAATGATGTGTGGAGGCATTTGATCATCAACGAATGCGAGCAAGTCTTTCGTAGCAAGTGAAGTGCGAAGGGTAGGTACAGCCGCAGCAAAGGAAAAGGCGCAGTTCTAATGCACCCATCCTTGGGTAGCTCCACATGGTAGCACGCATACTTGGAAGGAAAGGCGAGGGCGCAGGTGAAGGCGCCCAACGTTCAGATGGAAGGCACGGGTGGAGACTCGAGTGGGTCGCTCGCCTGCCGTGCATAAGTAAACGAAGGTGTTTCGGGTGACTTGGGTAGGTCGCCTGCCCGCCATGCGAAGTTGTGAAGGGTGACTTGGGTGAGGTCATCCGCCCGTCAAAATAAGGTTCGGTTGAGGAGTCGGTTGGTGGCTCGTGTGAGGGTGCACCCGCCCAGCTCGGGCAAGGAACTTTGGTTGGCACACATAGGTGTTGCCTTGATGTAAAATTGGCTAAGTATGAAAATTGGTGTTTCCCAAGTATACTTGTAAAGCTTTGTAACATTGTAAAGTTGAATGATATATTATATTCGGGCAAACTCATTGTTCAAGGAGTTTCCCCTCCCTTTATACTGTGCAATTGTGTTCTCTTGTATAATTGCTGATGATAATGAATGTGTATGGGTTTCATTGGTATAAAGGAAACATAATAATTACTTGGTTGAGAAACACAAACTAAGTAGGACATATGGTTAAGCGTAGTCCATAAACATAAGTATTGGTGAAAATAAAGTGTTTGGTGGTGCCGCACCTCACTAAGAGCGGTTGAAAGACTACCGCTAGCCTGGGGGCATGACACTCTCCCTCCTTTCCTCCATCTTCACCCTCTCTCTCTCTCTCCTCCCCCCTCTATAACACTATTCCTCTTTCCTCTCTCTCTCTCTCTCTCTACTTTTTCCCTACCCACCGCCTCTCCCTCTCTTCCTCCATCTCTCCCCACTCTCTCTCTATCTTTCTCTCCCCCTTTGTCACTCCTCCCCTTGCTCTCTCTTTCTCCCTCCCATCCTCCCCCTTCCCCTCTTTCTCTCTCCTCCCCCTCTTCCCTGTCTTCATCGTCCCCCTCTCTCCTTCTCCCTCTCATCCTCCTTCCTTCCCCCTCTTTTCTTCCCCTCCCGCTCTTCCCTGTCTTCATCACCCCCCTCTCTCTCCCCATCTTCTGCCCCTCTCCCTCGTCCTCCCCCTATCTCTATCTCTATCCCTTCCCCCTTCTTCTTCCCTCCCTCTACCACTCTCGTACCCTGCCTTGCTCTCGCTCCAGCTTCTTGTGCCCCTTCTCTCTCTCCCTCTACTTCTGCCCTACCCACCCCCTCACCCTCTCTTCCTCCATCTCCCCCAATTCTCTCTCTATCTCTCTCTCCCCCTTTGTCCCTCCTCCCTTGCTCTCTCTTTCTCCCTCCCATCCTCCCCATTCCCCTCTTTATCTCTCCTCCCCCTCTTCTCCGTCTTCGTCACCCCCCTCTCTCCTTCTCCCTCTCGTGCTCCTTCCCTCCCCCTCTTTTTGTCCCCTCCCCTCTTCCTTGTCTTCTTCGTCCCCCTCTCTCTTCCTATCCCCCACCCTCATCCTCTCCCCCCTTCCTCTATCTTCACTCCCTCTCTCTCCCCATCTTCTGCCCCTCTCCCTACTCCTCCCCCTATCTCTATCTCTATCCCTCCCCCCTTATTCTTCCTTCCCTCTACCACTCTCGCACCCTATCTCACTCTCGCTCTCCCTCCTTGTGCCCCCGCTCTCTCCCTCTACTTCTGCCTTAACCCACCTACTCTCCCTCTCCCTCTCTTCCTCCATCTCCCCCCACTCTCTCTCTATCTCTCTCCCCCCCTTTGTCCCTCCTCCCCTTGCTCTCTTTTTCTCCCTCCCATCCTCCCCCATCCCCTCTTTCTCTCTCCTCCCCATCTTCCCCGTCTTCATCTCCCCCTCTCTCCTTCTCCCTCTTGTCCTCCTTCCCTCCCCCTCTTTTCCTCCCCTCTGCCTCTCCTCATCTTCGTTGCCCCCCTCTCTCTCCTCCTCCTCCTCCTCCTCCTCTATCTTCACCGCCTCACTCTCCCCATCTTCGGTCCCTCTCCCTCCTCCTCCCCCTATATCTATCTCTATCCCTCCCCCATCTCTCCCTCTCCATCTCTCTCCCTCCCCCTCTCTCCTCTCATTTCATTCCATCCCTCTCCCCCTCTCTCTTGCCTGACCCCTCTCTCTATCCCTCTCCCTCTCCCCTGCCATTCCCTTTACCTCTCCCTCTGTCTCACCCTCCCTCTTTCTTTCTCTCCTCCCCTTCACTCTTTCCTTACATCTCTCTCTCCCTTCCTCGCTACCTCCCTCCCTCTCTTTGCCTCACTCTTGCACACTCTCTATGTCCTCCCCTCCCCCTTTATTCCCCCCCCCCACTCTCTACCTCTATCCCTCTTTCCCTTCTCTCTCCCTCTACCCCACTCTCCCCCTCTCCCTCTCTTCCTACATATGTCCCCCACTTTCTCTATCCCTATCTCTCCCCCTTCTTATCCCTCCTCCCCTTGCTCTCTCCTTCTCCCTCCCATCGTCCTCCCTTCCTCCTTCCCCTATTTGTCTTTCCCTCTACCGCCTCTCCCCTCCCCTCCCCTCCCTCTCTCTCTCTCCCTCATTCCCTCTGCCTCTTCACCCTGTCTTAGTCACCCCCCTCTCTCCATATCCCACTACCCCACCATCCTCTCTGTAAGGACCAGTGGTCCTTGGCACAACAGCCGGTGCGAAGTGCAACTCGGTTGGTGAGCAAACGAATTGGGACATGAACGAAGAGCGAGCAGCATAAACCAAGTGACGAAGTTACAATGAGATAATGTGCATAGAGGTGGAGCGATGGCTACATATAGTGTGGGAACAGTTGACATAGCCCATGGGCCAACCCAACATACTATGTCGACTTGGCTGAAGCTTGTTGGCTGACCAACAATAAAACAAAGTTGCATCAGTATGTAGGGGCGTTCAACACATGGAGCTTGAGTCGGCTTGGCCAGCTCGACTCGCCCTACCATCCATACAAATACAACGATGCGTGGAGGCATTTGATCATCAACGAATGCAAGCAAGACTTTCCTAGCAAGTGAAGTGTGAAAGGAAGGTAAAGCTGCATCAAAGGAAAAGGCACAGTCCTAATGCACCCATCCTTGGGAAGCTCCACACGGTAGCACACAAACTTGGAAGGAAAGGCGAGGGCGCGGCTGAAGGCGCCCAACGTTCGGGTGGAAGGCGCAGGTGGGGACGTGATAGTTGATATTACAGCAGCTGATTCAGGCATTAAAGGTTGAAGCTGCTACACAACTACACTAAAGTGTAGTTGGTATCAGAGCTCGGTGAAGGGCTTATCAGAGCAAGGTTTTTCGTGATGAAGTGACCGAGGAACTGATGAACAAGTTCAGGTGTTGAAGCATTGAAGCTGATACACATTGATAGGTGGTATTGAAGCTCATGGTCGAAGCTTGGAAATTGGTGACAATGAAGCAAGCACTTGTAGGTGAAGGAATCTGTTTCACATACAAGTGGAACAAGGGCTAGTTCATGGTTGCAAGCCACTTGGTGAAGCTGTTGGATAGTTGAAACTAGATCACAAAGGAGGAAGCTATTAGCAATGGTAGGTGAATCTTAGGTCAGAGAATCTAGACATGGTGCGAAGGATGCTTCGCTAGCTTTCATTGAAAAGGTGTTGGAAAGGATGGAGGACTTAGAGTCTTACTCGACTAAGAAGATGGACTTGGTCATGAGGGAACAAGATGATGCTTCGAAGATGAGGGAAGAACTCGATGAAATCTGGACTCAACACGAGTACATTGATCTTATGTGTACACAACTTGAATTGAAAGTCAAGGAGATTAAAGAGGCAAGAGATCGAGGTTTGGGAGATGTTGTGAACTTGCAGAAACTCAAGTGGAGGAGTGCCTCATGTGACAGTCAAGGAATTGCAATCTTATGATGGTACAAGGAGTGCAAAAACTCTTGGCAACCTTCTTTGGGATATGGAGCAATACTTCAAACACTTGGGTCTATTCGATGATGAGACAAAGGTGAAGGTAGTTGCTCAATTCTTGACAAAGGATGCTAAGATGTGGTGGTGAAGGAGGACAGATCATATTGCCAATGGCAGTGCTGATGACATAACTTTGTGGGATGATATGAAAAAGGCTTTGCAGACCCATTTCAGTCCTTAGGATGAAACGTGGGAAGCAAGGATCAAGATTAAGTTCATAAAGAAGACAGTGAACCGACAGACATATCAGTGGGAGTTTGCATGTGCGGTTCTGGAACTTCCTGACATGGCAGAGAGGGACAAGGTGATCAACTTCATTATTGGATTGAAGCCTTGGGCATGCAATGAAGTGAAGAGGCAAAAGATTAAGACACTTGAGGAAGCTTTTCCTGTTGTGGACAGGTTGGTGGAGCATTATGATGATAGGAAGAAGAAGTCCGATAAGACGAAAGAGAAGAAGAAGGATGATGCTTCGAAATTGAATGACAAGTCGAAGATGAAGAAAGCCTTGAAGTGTTGGATATGTGCTGAACCACATACGGTGAAGAATTGTCCTTCTAGACTGAAAGTGGATGCTATTGCACAATCTAATATGAAGAATGAAGAAGCTTCTGTGGGGACGATGCAGATTCCTAGAGCTGTTGTTGCTACAGGGGTGGTCTCTCGGAGGGATCCTGAGAGGAAACGTCTAGAGTATGTTTTGATGAAGATTGGGAGTGTTGATAGACTTACTATGGTGGATAGTGGGGCTACTCACAACTTCATGAGTGAAGATACTGCGAGAAGGATTAGGCTGAAGTTTGTACCGGTGAAGGCACAAATGAAGAAAGTGAATTCTCCTCTTGATTGTGTTCTTGGTGTACCTGAAAGAGTGGACAGAAGACTAGGTGAGTGGACTGGGAAAGTCGACTTCACTATAGTGTAGATTGATGACTATGAAGCTGTATTGGGGATGGAATTCTTGGAACAATTTGATGCTATGATTGTTCCACATTTGAAGAAGCTGTACATTTATGATGGAAAGGAAGATGTACCCATTGGTGTTCCAACCATTGGTGTGACAAGGCCTGATTCTAAACTAGCAGTGATGCAAATGGACGATGAGAAGTGAATGGAAGACATGAGTAAGAGGTTGTCTATGGTTGAAACAAAGCTTACCGAGCAGTCATTGTTCATCAAGACACTATCTGATAGTATCTTGGATTTGTCAAGAACACTAGAAGTGGTTGAGAATGATGATGATGATGAGGAGGCTTATGTGAGGATGAATGTCTGAGAAGAGGATCGCGTTACATATCTAGAGAGGATGGAGATAGAGAATCCTGATAGATGGATTAAGCTTATTAGTGAGGGTGAGCCTCCGGGCTCTACTCCGTCTACATCTTCTTAGATGACATAGAATATGGGGCTCATTGTTAGCTGCTCATGGCAGTGAGTCCTTAAAACAAGTTGAGTAGGTATGATAGATGGTGCAGGGTGTGGAGCTATAAAAAGGGTCTCTTTCACCTCTAATTATCTCACATTAATATGTCAATCCGGGAATGTTTTGTTATTTCAAAGAGTGTCTCAGTCTGAGGCTATCATTTTCCAGAGTAATGCTAGTAGCACAGTGTTTGGAAATACAAGAGTAAATGGATGCTTGTTTACAACTAACTACTTCAAAATATTAAACCACACATTCAGAAAACTAAGCAATTTATGAGTCAAGGGTTTGGTAGCAATAACCCATCCCTTTGTAAACTGGTGGAAAAGGAAACCAGAGAACAGATCGTGGATTTAGGAGCCGGACAATAAATGTCAATGCTCACTATAGCCTCGGATCGTTCTTCACACCAAAATAACAAATGACAAGAAATGAAACGGCAGATAAGAAATGGAACAACAATTAAGAAATAGAATAGCAACCCTGAAATGGAACAACAATTACGAAATAGAACAGCAAACCCGAAATGGAACATCAATTAGAAAATAGAACAACAAACCTGAAATGGAACAGCAGTTAAGAAATTGTAATGACAACTAAGTCTAACAAGCAGTAACACCTTAATCTATAAGATCAAATGCATTAATCGTAATCTACAGGAATCAAATGCCAATCCTTCACTCTTACGGGTGGATAGAATAACACACCAAAATGGAATAGCACTAATTAATGATGAATTATAGAACAACGCTTGAAAACCATATATGCACCCAACACACTTTAATAGTAATATGATCCAATTATCAATCTCAGTTAGAAAGAGTACAACTGCATTTCAAAAATAGAACAACATTGTTTATAAATCCAACAATCGCAAAGAACATAACTTCCAAGATGAATTCCGTAATGTTAATGAACAAGTGCACAACACAAAGGCTCTGTAATTAAATAGCAACAGTATTCTGTAAAGACTAGCAGTATTATATCAACACCTAAAGGAACAGTGATATGATGCAGAGTCAATACAATAGTTCTGTCTTTAGAAACCTTAATAATTTAAACATAACAGAGAATGTGATGTAAACTTTCAAAACACATCAGATTATCAAATAACGTCGATAAACAAACCACGCATAAACCAAATGTAATGTACAAGAGCAAGTATCCTCCAGGGTCGGGCCCTTAGCCTCCAGGGATACACCGCTTGAAGTTATTCCAGACTCAAAGATGAAATAGTAACCAAGTTTGTATTAATGCATAAAGTGAAATTACAATAGATCAGTTCTTAATGAGACTCGATGATCAGAGTTTTGATCTTAAAAGGAAAACACATAAAATATAACATCTCCCCTCGAGCTAACAATGTTTCCCCTTTTATAAGGGTGAAGGCGGAGATATCTAAGTGCAGAAATAGATAAAAAAACGATCCCTCAGGATCAAGGATCCTGAGGGATTCTTCGAACCGTTAGTCCTCACTCATTTCTTTTCTTTCCTGCGCCGAGCCAATATCTCCACTTCCTTTCCAGGGCTGATTCGCTTTGATTTTCTTTGCTTTGTTTGCATACAGTCTCCTATCAAAGGGACAACGGTTAACCCGTCCTTGTCCTTTCCTTTAGAACAACAACTTATCGTTTTTCCTTCTTCTTGCATAAGGAAATGACAATTGTCATTGTTTTCGTATTGCATATTAATATCACATGTTTTATTACAATTCCTTATCGTTTTCCTAGTTCAGGATGCAAAAGGTTTGTAAGTTCTAATGAAAAGATGCTGAAATAATTATAAAAAACGTACCTTCTTTAGTACTCCACACAGGGATGGTTCAACATCAAGCATCATGACATGTTGTAGATGGGATGGAGTTTCCATGGACCTGAGCATGGGTGAGATTCTTGTTGAGTCCAAGATGTGGCAAAATCCGAATAGACTGGTGAAGGCATAAGGATGTTCACTCTCATGGCTTGAGCGTGATGGTTGGATTAACTACCCAACTAGTTCAAACATGGGGTTCGGAAGTGCACGGAGAGATGTTGGCATCAGGCAGGCAAGAAGGATGGGAGTTCACAGGATGGGACAACACATGATGGAGATGGTAGTTCTACATATGTTGCAGGGATGTTTGCAGTATGTGGAGGAGTTGATATCATGGACCAAGGATGAGACAGTTGTTGATGTTGATCTTGGTGGACGACTACTAGGATGGGATGTTGTCGCGGACAACAATGACTTCAGGTGGAGGAGGATGTAAGGACTTGCGGTCCTTGGCACAACCGGCGGTGCGAAGTGCGACTCGGTTGGTGAGCAAACGAGTTGGAAAATGAACAAAGAGCGAGCAACATAAACCAAGTGTGTGAAGTTACAATGAAATAATGCACATAGAGGTGGAGCGATGGCTACATATAGCGTGGGAACAATTGACATAGCCCATGGGCCGACCCAACATACTATGGTGACTTGGGGGAAGGTTGTTGGTCGACTAGCAATAAAACAAAGTTGAACGAGTATGTAGGGTCATTCAACACATGGAGGACGAGTCGGCTTGGGCAGCTTTTCTCGCCCTACCATCCATACAAATACAATGATGCGTGGAGGCATTTGATCATCAACGAATGCGAGCAAGTCTTTCGTAACAAGTGAAGTGTGAAGGGAATGTAGAGCCGCAACAAAGGAAAAGGCGCGGTTCTAACGCACCCATCCTTGGGTAGCTCCACACGGTAGCACACATACTTGGAAGGAAAGGCGAGGGCACGTGTGAAGGCGCCTGACGTTCGGGTGGAAGGCACGGGTGGAGACTCGAGTGGGTCGCTCGCCTGCCGTGCATAAGTAAACGAAGGTGTTTCGGGTGACCTAGGTAGGTCGCCCACTCGCCGTGCGAAGTTGTGAAGGGTGACTTGGGTGAGGTCGTCCGCTCGTCAAAATAAGGTTCGGTTGAGGAGTCGGTTGGCAGCTCGTGTGAGGGTGCACCGCCCAGCTCGGGCAAGGAACTTTGGTTGGCACACAGAGGTGTTGCCTTGACGTAAAATTGGCTAAGTATGAAAATTGGTGTTTCCCAAGCATACTTGTAAAGCTTTCTAACATTGTAAAGTTGAATGATATATTATATTCGGGCAGACTCATTGTTCAGGGAGTTTCCCCTCCCTTTATACTGTGTAATTGTGTTCTCTTGTATAATTGCTGATGATAATGAATGTGTATGGGTTTCATTGGTATAAAGGAAACATAATAATTACTTGGTTGAGAAACACAAACTAAGTAGGACATATGGTTAAGCGTAGTCCATAAACATAAGTATTGGTGAAAATAAAGTGTTTGGTGGTGCCGCACCTCACTAAGAGCGGTTGAAAGACTACCGCTAGCCTGGGGGCATGACACTCTCCCTCCTTTCCTCCATCTTCACCCTCTCTCTCTCTCTCCTCCCCCCTCTATAACACTATTCCTCTTTCCTCTCTCTCTCTCTCTCTCTACTTTTTCCCTACCCACCGCCTCTCCCTCTCTTCCTCCATCTCTCCCCACTCTCTCTCTATCTTTCTCTCCCCCTTTGTCACTCCTCCCCTTGCTCTCTCTTTCTCCCTCCCATCCTCCCCCTTCCCCTCTTTCTCTCTCCTCCCCCTCTTCCCTGTCTTCATCGTCCCCCTCTCTCCTTCTCCCTCTCATCCTCCTTCCTTCCCCCTCTTTTCTTCCCCTCCCGCTCTTCCCTGTCTTCATCACCCCCCTCTCTCTCCCCATCTTCTGCCCCTCTCCCTTGTCCTCCCCCTATCTCTATCTCTATCCCTTCCCCCTTCTTCTTCCCTCCCTCTACCACTCTCGTGCCCTGCCTTGCTCTCGCTCCCGCTTCTTGTGCCCCTTCTCTCTCTCCCTCTACTTCTGCCCTACCCACCCCCTCACCCTCTCTTCCTCCATCTCCCCCAATTCTCTCTCTATCTCTCTCTCCCCCTTTGTCCCTCCTCCCTTGCTCTCTCTTTCTCCCTCCCATCCTCCCCATTCCCCTCTTTATCTCTCCTCCCCCTCTTCTCCGTCTTCGTCACCCCCCTCTCTCCTTCTCCCTCTCGTGCTCCTTCCCTCCCCCTCTTTTTGTCCCCTCCCCTCTTCCTTGTCTTCTTCGTCCCCCTCTCTCTTCCTATCCCCCACCCTCATCCTCTCCCCCCTTCCTCTATCTTCACTCCCTCTCTCTCCCCATCTTCTGCCCCTCTCCCTACTCCTCCCCCTATCTCTATCTCTATCCCTCCCCCCTTATTCTTCCTTCCCTCTACCACTCTCGCACCCTATCTCACTCTCGCTCTCCCTCCTTGTGCCCCCGCTCTCTCCCTCTACTTCTGCCTTAACCCACCTACTCTCCCTCTCCCTCTCTTCCTCCATCTCCCCCCACTCTCTCTCTATCTCTCTCCCCCCCTTTGTCCCTCCTCCCCTTGCTCTCTTTTTCTCCCTCCCATCCTCCCCCATCCCCTCTTTCTCTCTCCTCCCCATCTTCCCCGTCTTCATCTCCCCCTCTCTCCTTCTCCCTCTTGTCCTCCTTCCCTCCCCCTCTTTTCCTCCCCTCTGCCTCTCCTCATCTTCGTTGCCCCCCTCTCTCTCCTCCTCCTCATCCTCTCCTCCTCCTCTAATCTTCACCCCCTCACTCTCCCCATCTTCGGTCCCTCTCCCTCCTCCTCCCCCTATATCTATCTCTATCCCTCCCCCATCTCTCCCTCTCCATCTCTCTCCCTCCCCCTCTCTCCTCTCATTTCATTCCATCCCTCTCCCCCTCTCTCTTGCCTGACCCCTCTCTCTATCCCTCTCCCTCTCCCCTGCCATTCCCTTTACCTCTCCCTCTGTCTCACCCTCCCTCTTTCTTTCTCTCCTCCCCTTCACTCTTTCCTTACATCTCTCTCTCCCTTCCTCGCTACCTCCCTCCCTCTCTTTGCCTCACTCTTGCACACTCTCTATGTCCTCCCCTCCCCCTTTATTCCCCCCCCCCACTCTCTACCTCTATCCCTCTTTCCCTTCTCTCTCCCTCTACCCCACTCTCCCCCTCTCCCTCTCTTCCTACATATGTCCCCCACTTTCTCTATCCCTATCTCTCCCCCTTCTTATCCCTCCTCCCCTTGCTCTCTCCTTCTCCCTCCCATCGTCCTCCCTTCCTCCTTCCCCTATTTGTCTTTCCCTCTACCGCCTCTCCCCTCCCCTCCCTTCTCTCTCTCCCTCATTCCCTCTGCCTCTTCACCCTGTCTCAGTCACCCCCCTCTCTCCATATCCCTCTACCCCACCATCCTCTCTATAAGGACCAGTGGTCCTTGGCACAACAGCCGGTGCGAAGTGCAACTCGGTTGGTGAGCAAATGAATTGGGACATGAACGAAGAGCGAGCATCATAAACCAAGTGCACGAAGTTACAATGAGATAATGTGCATAGAGGTGGAGCGATGGCTACATATAGTGTGGGAGCGGTTGACATAGCCCATGGGCCAACCCAACATACTATGGCGACTTGGGTGAAGCTTGTTGGCTGACCAGCAATAAAACAAAGTTGAATCAGTATGTAGGGGCCTTCAACACATGGAGCTTGAGTCGGCTTGGGTAGCTCGACTCGCCCTACCATCCGTACAAATACAACGATGCGTGGAGGCATTTGATCATCAACGAATGCAAGCAACTCTTTCGTAGCAAGTGAAGTGTGAAAGGAAGGTAAAGCTGCATCAAAGGAAAAGGCACAGTTCTAATGCACCCATCCTTGGGAAGCTCCACACAGTAGCACACAAACTTGGAAGGAAAGGCGAGGGCGCGGCTGAAGGCGCCCGACGTTCAGGTGGAAGGCGCGGGTGGGGACGTGATAGTTGATATTACAGCAGCTGATTCAGGAATTAAAGGTTGAAGCTGCTACACAACTACACTAAAGTGCAGTTGGTATCAGAGCTCGGTGAAGGGCTTATCAAAGAAAGGTTGCTCGTGATGAAGTGACCGAGGAGCTGATGAACAGGTTCAGGTGTTGAATCATTGAAGCTGATACACATTGATAGGTGGTATTGAAGCTCATGGTCGAAGCTTGGAAATTGGTGACAATGAACCAGGCACTTGTAGGTGAAGGAAGTTGTTTCACATACAAGTGGAACAAGGGCTAGTTCATGGTTGCAAGCCACTTGGTGAAGCTGTTGGATGGTTGAAACTAGATCACAAAGGAGGAAGCTATTAGCAATGGTAGGTGAATCTTAGGTCAGAGAATCTAGACATGGTGCGAAGGATGATTCGCTAGCTTTCATTGAAAAGGTGTTGGAAAGGATGGAGGACTTAGAGTCTTACTGGACTAAGAAGATGGACTTGGTCATGAAGGAACAAGAGGATGCTTCGAATATGAGGGAAGAACTCGATGAAATCTGGACTCAACACGAGTAAATTGATCTTATGTGTACACAACTTGAATTGAAGGTCAAGGAGATTAAAGAGGCAAGAGATCGAGGTTTGGCAGAGGTTGTGAACTTGCAGAAACTCAGGTGGAGGAGTGCCTCATGTGACAGTCAAGGAATTGCAATCTTATGATGGTACAAGGAGTGCAAAAACTCTTGGAAACCTTCTTTGGGATATGGAGCAATACTTGGAACACTTGGGTCTATTCAATGATGAGATAAAGGTGAAGGTAGTTGCTCAATTCTTGACAAAGGATGCTAAGATGTGGTGGTGAAGGAGGACAGATCATATTGCCAATGGCAGTGCTGATGACATAACTTTTTGGGATGATATGAAAAAGGCTTTGCAGACCCATTTCAGTCCTTAGGATGAAACGTGGGAAGAAAGGATCAAGATTAAGTTCATAAAGCAGACAGGGAACCAACAGACATATCAGTGGGAGTTTGCATGTGCAGTTTTGGAACTTCCTGACATGGCGGAGAGGGACAAGGTGATCAACTTCATTATTGGATTGAAGCCTTGGGCATGCAATGAAGTGAAGAGGCAAAAGATTAAGACACTTGAGGAAGCTTTTGCTGTTGTGGATAGGTTGGTGGAGCATTATGATGAGACTTCTGATGATAGGAAGAAGAATTCCGATAAGCCGAAAGAGAAGAAGAAGGATGATGCTTCGAAATTGAATGACAAGTCGAAGATGAAGAAATCCTTGAAGTGTTGGATAAGTGCTGAACCACATACGGTGAAGAATTGTCCTTCTAGACTGAAAGTGGATGCTATTGCACAATCTAATACGAAGAATGAAGAAGCTTCTGTGGGGACGATGTAGATTCCTAGAGCTGCTGTTGCTACAGGGGTGGTCTCTCGGAGAGATCCTGAGAGGAATAGTCTAGAGTATGTTTTGATGAAGATTGGGAGTGTTGATAGACTTACTATGGTGGATAGTGGGGCTACTCACAACTTCATCAGTGAAGATACTGCGAGAAGGATTGGGCTGAAGTTTGTACTGGTGAAGGCACAAATGAAGAAAGTGAATTCTCCTCTTGATTGTGTTCTTGGTGTACCTGAAAGAGTGGACACAAGACTAGGTGAGTGGACTGGGAAAGTCGACTTCACTATAGTGCAGATTGATGACTATGAAGCTATACTGGGGATGGAATTCTTGGAACAATTTGATGCTATGATTGTTCCACATTTGAAGAAGATGTACATTTATGATGGAAAGGAAGATGTACCCATTGGTGTTCCAACCATTGGTGTGACAAGGCCTGATTGTAAACTAGCAGTGATGCAAATGGAGGGTGAGAAGTGAATGGAAGACATGAGTAAGAGGTTGTCTATGGTTGAAACAAAGCTTACCGAGCAGTCATTGTTCATCAAGACACTATCTGATAGTATCTTGGATTTGTCAAGAAGGCTAGAAGTGGTTGAGAATGATGATGATGATGAGGAGGCTTATGTGAGGATGAATGTCTGAGAAGAGGATCGCGTTACATATCTAGAGAGGATGGAGATAGAGAATCCTGATAGATGGATTAAGCTTATTAGTGAGGGTGAGCCTCCGGGCTCTACTCCCTCTACATCTTCTTAGATGACATAGAATATGGGGCTCATTGTTAGCTGCTCATGGCAGTGAGTCCTTAAAACAAGTTGAGTAGGTATGATAGATGGTGCAGGGTGTGGAGCTATAAAATGGGTCTCTTTCACCTCTAATTACCTCACATTAATATGTCAATCTGGGAATGTTTTGTTATTTCAAAGAGTGTCTCAGTCTGAGGCTATCATTTTCCAGAGTAATGCTAGTAGCACAGTGTTTGGAAATACAAGAGTAAATGGATGCTTGTTTACAACTAACTACTTCAAAATATTAAACCACACATTCAGAAAACTAAGCAATTTATGAGTCAAGGGTTCGGTAGCAATAACCCATCCCTTTGTAAACTGGTGGAAAAGGAAACCAGAGAACAGATCGTGGATTTAGGAGCCGGACAATAAATGTCAATTCTCACTATAGCCTCAGATCGTTCTTCACACCAAAATAACAAATGACAAGAAATGAAACGGCAGATAAGAAATGGAACAACAATTAAGAAATAGAATAGCAACCCTGAAATGGAACAACAATTATGAAATACAACAACAAACCCGAAATGGAACATCAATTAGAAAATAGAACAACAAACTTGAAATGGAACAGCAGTTAAGAAATTGTAACGACAACTAAGTCTAACAAGCAGTAACACCTTAATCTATAAGATCAAATGCATTAATCGTAATCTACAGGAATCAAATGCCAATCCTTCACTCTTAAGGGTGGATAGAATAACACACCAAAATGGAATAGCACTAATTAATGATGAATTATAGAACAACGCTTGAAAACCATATATGCACACAACACACTTTAATAGTAATATGATCCAGTTATCAATCTCAGTTAGAAGGAGTACAACTGCATTTCAAAAATAGAACAACATTGTTTATAAATCCAACAATCGCAAAGAACATAACTTCCAAGATGAATTCCGTAATGTTAATGAACAAGTGCACAACACAAAGGCTCTGTAATTAAATAGCAACAATATTCTGTAAAGACTAGCAGTATTATATCAACACCTAAAGGAACAGTGATATGATGCAGAGTCAATACAATAGTTCTGTCTTTAGAAACCTTAATAATTTAAACATAACAGAGAATGTGATGTAAACTTTCAAAACACATCAGATTACCAAATAACATCGATAAACAAACCACACATAAACCAAATGTAATGGTACAAGAGCAAGGATCCTCCAGGGTCGGGCCCTTAGCCTCCAAGGATACACCGCTTGAAGTTATTCCAGACTCAAAGATGAAATAGTAACCAAGTTTGTATTAATGCATAAAGTGAAATTACAATAGATCAGTTCTTAATGAGACTCGATGATCAGAGTTTTGATCTTAAAAGGAAAACACATAAAATATAACATCTCCCCTCGAGCTAACAATGTTTCCCCTTTTATAAGGGTGAAGGCGAAGATATCTAAGTGCAGAAATAGATAAAACAACGATCCCTCAGGATCAAGGATCCTGAGGGATTCGTCGAACCGTTAGTCCTCAGTCATTTCTTTTCTTTCCTGTGCCGAGCCAATATCTCCACTTCCTTTCCAGGGCTGATTCGCTTTGATTTTCTTTGCTTTGTTTGCATACAGTCTCCTATCAAAGGGACAACAGTTAACCCGTCCTTGTCCTTTCCTTTAGAACGACAACTTCTCGTTTTTCCTTCTTCTTTCATAAGGAAATGACAATTGTCATTGTTTTTGTATTGCATATTAATATCACATGTTTTATTACAATTCCTTATCGTTTTCCTAGTTCATGATGCAAAAGGTTTATAAGTTCTAATGAAAAGATGTTGAAATAATTATAAAAACGTACCTTTTTTAGTACTCCACACAGAGATGGTTCAACATCAAGCATCATGACATGTTGTAGATGGGATGGAGTTTCCATGGACCTGAGCATGGGTGAGATTCTTGTTGAGTCCAAGATGTGGCAAAATCCGAAATAGACTGGTGAAGGCATAAGGATGTGCACTCTCATGGCTTGAGCGTGATAGTTGGATTAACTACCCAACTAGTTCAAACATGGGGTTCGGAAGTGCACCGAGAGATGTTGGCATCAGGTAGGCAAGAAGGATGGGAGTTCACAGGATGGGACGACACATGATGGAGATGGTAGTTCTACATATGTTGCAGGGATGTTTGCAGTCTGTGGAGGAGTTGATATCATGGACCAAGGACGAGACAGTTGTTGATGTTGATCTTGGTGGACGACTACTAGGATGGGATGTTGTCGTGGACAACAATGACTTCAGGTGGAGGAGGATGTAAGCACTTGTAGTCCTTGGCACAACCGGCGGTGCGAAGTGCGACTCGATTGGTGAGAAAACGAGTTGGGAAATGAACAAAGAGCGAGCAGCATAAACCAAGTGTGTGAAGTTACAATGAAATAATCCACATAGAGGTGGAGCGATGGCTACATATAGCGTGGGAACAATTGACATAGCCCATGGGCCGACCCAACATACTATGGTGACTTGGGGGAAGGTTGCTGGCCGACTAGCAATAAAACAAAGTTGAACGAGTATGTAGGGGCATTCAACACATGGAGGACGAGTCGGCTTGGGCAGCTTTACTCACCCTACCATCCATACAAATACAATGATGCGTGGGGGCATTTGATCATCAACGAATGCGAGCAAGTCTTTCATAACAAGTGAAGTGTGAAAGGAATGTAGAGCCGCAGCAAAGGAAAAGGCGCAGTTCTAACGCACCCATCCTTGGGTAGCTCCACACGGTAGCACACATACTTGGAAGGAAAGGCGAGGGCACGTGTGAAGGTGCCCGACGTTCGGGTGGAAGGCACAGGTGGAGACTCGAGTGGGTCGCTCGCCTGCCGTGCATAAGTAAACAAAGGTGTTTCGGGTGACTTAGGTAGGACGCCCACTCGCCGTGCGAAGTTGTGAAGGGTGACTTGGGTGAGGTCGTCCACTCGTCAAAATAAGGTTCGGTTAAGGAGTCGGTTGGCAGCTCGTGTGAGGGTGCACCCGCCCAGCTCGGGCAAGGAACTTTGGTTGGCACACAGAGGTGTTGCCTTGATGTAAAATTGGCTAATTATGAAACTTGGTGTTTCCTAAGTATACTTGTAAAGCTTTGTAACATTGTAAAGTTGAATGATATATTATATTTGGGCAGACTCATTGTTCAGGGAATTTCCCCTCCCTTTATACTATGCAATTGTGTTCTCTTGTATAATTGTTGATGATAATGAATGCGTATGGGTGTTCATTGGTATAAAGGAAACATAATAATTACTTGGTTGAGAAACACAAACTAAGTAGGACATATGGTTAAGCGTAGTCTATAAACATAAGTATTGGTGAAAAGAAAGTGTTTGGTGGTGCCGCACCTCGCCAAGAGCGGTTGAAAGACTACCACCAGCCTAGGGGCATGACACTCTCCCTCACTTCCTCCATCTTCACCCTCTCTCTCTCTCTCCTCCCCCCTCTCTAACACTATCCCTCTTTCCGCTCTCTCTCTCTCTACTTCTGCCCTACCCACCGCCTCTCCCTCTCTTCCTCCATCTCCCGCCACTCTCTCTCTATCTCTCTCTCCCCCTTTGTCTCTCCTCCCCTTGCTCTCTCTTTCTCCCTCCCATCCTCCCCCTTCCCATCTTTCTCTCTCCTCCCCCTCTTCCCTGTCTTCATCGCCCCCATCTCCTTCTCCCTCTCCTCCTCCTTCCTTCCCCCTCTTTTTCTCCCCTCCCCCTCTTCCCTGTCTTTGTCACCCACCTCTCTCTCCTTATCCCTCTACCCCACCATCCTCCTCTCCCCCTTTCCTCCATATTCCCCCCCTCTCTCTCCCCATCTTCTGCCCCTCTCCCTCCTCCTCCCCCTATCTCTATCTCTATCCCTTCCCCCTTCTTCTTCCCTCCCTCTACCACTCTCGCACCCTATCTTGCTCTCGCTCCCCCTTCCTCTGCCCCTTCTCTCTCACCCTCTACTTCTGCCCTACCCACCCCCTCACCCTATCTTCCTCCATCTCCCCAAATTCTCTCTCTATCTCTCTCTCCCTGTTTGTCCCTCCTCCCTTGCTCTCTCTTTCTCCCTCCCATCCTCCCCATTCCCCTCTTTCTCTCTCCTCCCCCTCTTCTCCATCTTCGTCACCCCCCTCTCTCCTTCTCCCTCTCGTCCTCCTTCCCTCCCCAACTTTTTGTCCCCTCCCCCTCTTCCTTGTCTTCGTCACCCCCCTTTCTCTTCCTATCCCCCACCCTCATCCTCTCCTCCCTTCCTCTATCTTCACCCCCTCTCTCTCCCCATCTTCTGCCCCCATCCCTCCTCCTCCCCCTATCTCTATCTTTATCCCTCCCCCCTTCTTCTTCCTTCCCTCTACCACTCTCACACCCTATCTCGCTCTCGCTCCCCCTCCTTGTGCCCCCTCTCTCTCCCTCTACTTCTGCCTTAACCCACCCCCTCTCCTTCTCCCTCTCTTCCTCCATCTCCCCCCACTCTCTCTCTATCTCTCTCCCCCCCT
The DNA here is from genome assembly GCA_000404065.3 of Pinus taeda. Classification (NCBI taxonomy): domain Eukaryota; kingdom Viridiplantae; phylum Streptophyta; class Pinopsida; order Pinales; family Pinaceae; genus Pinus; species Pinus taeda. The sequence goes on along the minus strand of APFE030825243.1, from coordinate 328,136 downwards.
TTGTCCCTCCTCCCCTTTCTCTCTTTTTCTCCCTCCCATCCTCCCCCATCCCCTCTTTCTCTCTCCTCCCCCTCTTCCCCCTCTTCATCTCCCCCTCTCTCCTTCTCCCTCTTGTCCTCCTTCCCTCCCCTCTTTTCCTGGCCTCTCCCTCTCCCCATCTTCGTTGCCCCCCTCTCTCTCTCTCCTCCTCCTCCTCTATCTTCACCTCCTCACTCTCCCCATCTTCGATCCCTCTCCCTTCTCCTCCCCCTATATCTATCTCTATCTCTATCCCTCCCCCTTCTTCTTGCCTCCCTCTACCACTCTCACACCCTATCGCTCCTGCTCTCCCTCCCCTCCCTGTGCTCCCTCTCTCACTCTACCCTCCTCTCTCTCATCATATTTCCTTCTATCCCTCCGCCTCTCTCTTCACCCACCTCAATTCCCTCTCCCTTCTATCTCTCAATTCTCTCCTTGGGTCTCCCTTTCCCTCCCTAGCATAAAATTTAAATACAATAAAGTAAGTAATTTAAATCTTTAAAATAAGAGAAAAATAAAGATAAAAAATATATCATAAAATATCTACTTATAAAAGTCGTCGTATAAAATCTTCCTACAAAAGTCAACAAACCAAACCATCTCGTAAATATCATCATAAAAATATATCCACTAGAGAAAATTGTTGAACCGAGAGAGCAAGCTCACCTTTAGATGTCATAAACAATTTTTAAATGCATTGGGATGACTAATTTAAGGCCAAATGATACAAGATAGAATCTATGTGCAATTACAATTAAATACCTTGTAGTACAAGTCTTGTGAACCCCAGTGTGGGTCCTAGTGATTCGAAGGGTCACCAAGAAATTCAATACTTACTTTATCTCCAAGAACCCATGGCCACAGCGAATGATGGTTTGTAGCCAATCAACAAGGTACAAGTTACGGTACGAAATATTATTTTAGCCTTGAAATGGCTTGATAGAACTTTTAACATGTATTCAAGTCAGAATTTTCCAAACTTGAAGGCAATTATTGTGTTTTTTTAACAGTGAAAGGCTAATAAATATTTCCATAAAAAAGGTAAATGTCGCTAATTAATTTTAATCGTTGTCGCGAAGGATGCCATTAAACTTCACTTCATCTTCGAATTCATAAAATCGTAGTTTCCGACAATTCAATCAAATCTTAACATTAAAGTCTCAAATTCAAGAAAATCTTAACGTTAAAGTCAAGTGGTGCATGCACAGACAATTAGAGGAACATGATAAAAAGTATGGCTAGTTTGAATCTTCTATATTTGGCTAGGCTTAACAATGATCCTATTGCTAGCCGACCAAAGGGTAACTTGTGTGCAGAAAGACTCAGTTCTTCTAGTTGCGCTAATCGAGTGCCTCCTTGTGGGTACAGTTTATGAGCTGTTTTAATGGTTCTTCCCCTTACGGCATCTACGCTCGCATCTGAGACTAGCTCTGTAAAGAAAGTTCTTCGGTAGTGGCGAGCAGGGTTCAAAATTGAACACGTCAGAGCCCTTCAAAGGGCCTCTGGCACGTCAGAGAAGTACGGAGGGAATTTTACAAGTAAAAAAAAATTTAAAATATTATTTTTGACATTTAAAAAAAAAATTCGAATAATATTTTAAAATTTTTTAAGAAGTGCTAACCCTTTTTTTAAATTTCATTTTTTTTAGAATTAAAATTTTAAAAATGTTGAATTTGGAGATTTCCTTCGTGTTAAAACTTAAATTTTGAGAAACTTTCATTTCAAAAATAACAGTTTCTTTCTTTCTGAGTTGTTTTTACTAATTGAGTTTTTATTATTTATTATGCCAAAATTACCTTTTCATACACATTTGGCAGTTTCTAAGTTGCTACCATTTAAAAAACAACAGTTTCTTTTTGAGTTGTTTTTTTTAATTATGCATATGGTTCAAGTTTTTATTAATTATTATTATTTCACAATTACCCTTTGATACGATTTCATTTTGTAGTTTCAATTGAGAGCCGTTTGACAATGATTTAAGCTGGAGAGGAGATTCAGCAAACACCTGTCAAGCTTGGAGAGGAACGCATTCCTGGATTTTATTTGTTTGCGGATTCCCAATTCCTGGTATGTTTTCATACAATGAATTACTTGTATCAGTGTTATCAGTGTTAGTAAATGTGCTAGTTAGTAGTGACTTGGACAATAATGACTCCAACATAGGGCAGCACAAGTCTATCCTGTGATGGTGCGTATCATGTGATCATTGTCATCCAGGCATATATATCACTATGGAGTATCTAAAAGAGCTTCCGAAACTCATTTGGATTCCCTAATTTTGAATATTCTGCTATCATGACAGTACAAAAGATTACATCTGGTTAGGATATTTTGTCAAACACTTCATGCGCAATTCTTATGAACCCACATTTTGCATAAGCGTCTAATAAAGAATTAGCCACAACAACATCAGACTGAAATCCGCTGCTTGTGATTTCCTGATGCATCTGCAAATTTCCGATTCCTGTGTTGATTTCGCTGGATCTGCCTGCATATGAAATAAAGCCTTTATTTTGTTTTTCACGGTAGAAACCCACAGGGTAAATATAATTAGGACAATAAAATTGTATGGTACTGGAAGCTAGTTTGAATTTATCAATAGATGAAGAATCCTGGATATTTTTATATTAATAGATTGCATAGCTAGAAAATCCATCAACATATATGCTCATACAAAAAACGTAATATTCAATAACATTAATGGTCATCGATTGGCACCATTGATTCGAAGTTGGAACCAATACTCGTAGGCTTTCAACGAGTTTTACTTGCTTAGATGCTTCTGCGCGTAGAAAGCATAGTTCACAAACTAATTTTCGATTTTTAATAGATTTTGGGATTGTTTTGGAGGATCCTAGTTGCTGCCTAGTTGTAGAGATGCCAGCTTGGCATAGGCTGGAAGAACGCTAGCGAAGGTGAATTCATTGGGTTGCAAATGGGCTCGATGCATTTCACCAACGAGTGTCAGTGCCTCCTCAACTCTATAGAGATTGCAGATTTATGAATATTTTCAAATCTCGAGCAAGAACTTACTCCTCCCCATTTCAGATCCAAAATCTATAATCGATATAAACTTAAGTGATCCCAGATGCGATTTTATTTTAGACAAACTCCGCATTCTTTCGTTCACAGCCTTCATCATTCAATATTTCCGAGTTTCATATTTGAATTTGATGTTAAATCAAAGAATATCCGATCATTTCAGAGATCTTTGCACAATTTCCCAATTTCAAATGCGAAAGCTTTCACCAAAATTCATTTATGCACTGTTGGTTTAAAGCAGGTAAACCTATCGAGTCGGCTGGTAAACCAATGGAGTTTACATCTATTGATCAGTGTCGTTCATGCTTCCATTCAACTGCCCTAAGCTTGAGTTTTGTGTAATGCTTTTCTTAGCTGTATTCACCAATCTTTCACGGACCAGTCGTTGTTTCAAAGTAGCTAAACCTTTTGTGTGCATGGGTGATTGAGTAATAACGCCATTTGAAGGAGGTATATCCCAAAAAGGCAGATCATAATGTAGGTATATCCTCAAGTTGAATTTCCTTTGCTAAGCAAGTTGAGATGCCACACTGTGGTCAAAATAGTAAATGAAAACTATCATTGTGGCTGGAATAAATTCACCGATAATGCATAGCAATGGTACATCCAACATTTCCTTAATTATTGTCCAATTGTCATAAGCACCAGGTGACATGGCCTGTTGGTATATATGATACTCCAAATTCCAATCCAAACAAGAACCATCGAAGGGACTCCATAATTCGCAATGAGACCTCGCAACCAACCTATCCCATAACGCTATGACCTTTGCAATTCGGCAATCTGTTAAATAGAAACCCAAACGATATAACCAATGCAAACGTTCTATTTCTGGAACGCCAGGGAAATTGGAATGGTAAATTGTTCAAGTTTTGGATTGTCCATTTTTGGGACTCGAAATTCATCCACAACACCAACAGGAACTGTCTGTAGTATCTAACCTGACCAAGTTGCCCCTCTTCTGGAGTTTCTGATAGGTTTCTTCACACTGTAAACCAATCCCCGAGCCTTTCGAAAGAAATCCTCTCCATTGCAATGTATTGAATATATACCAATATGTCCTAGAATTGGTTCATTGTCCTGTATGCCTCAACTTCGGCTCATGGTCCAGGACTTTGGTTGCTTCAGTTTTGGACTGTATGACGTCTCAGCATGGTTAGGTTAATTCTATATGTGCAAATTCTGCAAAATGTCACTGCTCTGCTGTAAAAAATTCTTCATGTAACAGAGAATATTGTAACAACTTTCTAATTTGTACACCTCAGCTATGCCCACCATTGATTTACCTTCATACTTCATTCTAGGTACTCTTCGTGTAAAAGAGGATATTGTAACTGCTTTTTGATTTGTACACCTCAGCTATGTCCACCATTGATTTACCTTTATACTTCATTCTAGGTATTAAAACCAGGCTGCAAAGTTGGTTTTGTCGCAAATGAGGCTTTTCTATGCTTACTATAAATTGATGAGAATAATTGTTGTTTGTATAGAGTGTGGGTAATTGCTGTTGGGGATGGTTTTGTCTGTTGGTGCAGACTAGGCACCCATTCCTCGCATTAATGTTATATGAGGACCGAACATGGTTTTTCGGGGCAGACAACGAGATTTATAGTTTGTTTTATAATTTCTGAGTTGGATTTTGTCTGGACTCTGAACCACCATGTATCTTCTCAACTATGATCATCTTAAAATTGCAATACAATCCTCTACGAATTGCAGGCTTTTTTGTTCGCCAAAATTAGAGTGGAATTTGCTGTTTTTTTTTTTCCAAAACCAAAATCTCAGTTGATTCGACCTCGAGCATGTGATGTATTTACGATATTTCGAATATAGATGTGCATTTAATTTATGCTGCTATTGCAAATAATGTATGAACTCTACTTTCCATCCTTCAAATTTTCAATCTTCAATTTGAAGAAATTTTTTGGTCTTTAAAAGTTCCATACTCATTTTAGTTTAGACACATAATTCATACATTTAGTTAATTCAATTTAAATGCAAAAACACCTCATTCTCCTAGTTGCAATTAAGCTTAATTTATTCAATTTATAAGAATTAATAATAATTTCAAATGAGTAGCCATTAATTTTGCTCATACATTTGTGTTGACTATGAATGTATGCTCTAAAACATAATATTCCAAAGTCTAATTGGTGAACGGGGACCAAAGTGATACATTGATTGAATTAATAATAGCACAATATAAGAGATTTAAATGGACAAAACATTGAAAGATTATCACTTTCATTAACATTGTATCCCAAATGAATTATGTATCCCAAACTCTAATTCATGAAGCTAGACCAAAGTGATACATAGATTGATTTAATAATAGCACAATATAAGATATTTAAGGGGAACAAAAATTGAAAGATTATCAATTTCATTGCCAATAAAGTTAAGGGTAAAGTGATTTACAATTCAATTAGTCTCTCATAATAACTTATTTTAAACATAAAAGTTTAGTTAATGAAAATGAACATAGAAGAATATGAGTAAAAGGAATAATGATGGTAAGTGGAAAGATTAACACATTTTATTCTTTATTTTTTATTTTTTATTTTTCATTGTCATCATCTTTTTTTTACAAATGTAATATTGGATTTAATTTTTATAAATCAAGAAGTTAAGAAAAATAAATTTTTTATAATCTTTTTAAACTTAAAAAAGAAATTTAAAATGCTTATCTTTAGGTAGTATCTTTTGTTGTTGAAAAAATAAAAGGAAATTTGAAAATAATTTACTATTGTTTAATTGAATTGTTTTTTTTTATGCTTTTCATTATGGAAGTGCGACCCTGATGTGTGCCCTCTAAATGAAATTAGACTGCCTTCAAATATGATCACTGAACAGGAGGCTCTTATTAATATTCAAAATAGTTAAATAAATTATATAAAAAGCATCACATAAAATAACTGGAGTCAAAGTCAACTAAACTGAAGTAAATCTAAACAAACTAACACAGCAGATGACACCTACAAACAAGATGACACCACACCTTCAAACAAGATGACATCTACAAACAATAGAAATAAATACGATGACACCTAACAAAGTGGGAGAATAGTATCTCAACACCCTCAGCAGAAATCTATTTGAACAAGGTATTCTCGCAGCCAATTCTCATTGTATAATGTATGCAGAAGTCTATTTGAACAAGGTATTCTCGCAGCAAAATCTCTTTGTATAATGTGTGCAGAAGTCTATTTGAACAAGGTATTCTCCCAGCAAATTCTCTTTCTGTCCGAATATTGTATATATTGAATCTAAATAGGTACGATGCTAATAATAAAACGGAAGAAGAAAATTATAAAAGAAAAAATTACGCATAAATCATACAAGCAAGTCCTATTGAAGAATCTGAAGAGCTACGATGCTAATAAGCATTAAAACAAAAAGAACGCATAAAGCATATAAGCAAGTCATAGTGAACCTTTAGAGCTACGATCAAAATCGAACGATGCTAATAATCATTAAAACAAAAATAAAGCTTAAAGCATATAAGCAAGTCATAGTGAACGTTTAGAGCTACGATCCAAATCGAAAGAAAAATAAAGCAAATATTACATAAAAGAAAAACTATATGGAAATTTATAACAGAAATCACTAAGGATATTATTTATCATTTTGGGAAAAAAATATTAATATTTTCAAGATGATTTTTTAGAGCTACTATCCAAATCGAAAGAAAAATAAAGCAAAAATTATCAACCAGAATTAATGCAGCACTGGAGGATTGGCAAGCAGAATATCAACCAACAATGGTCGAATTTGAAGGTAAAATCTCAGACTTACCCATAGCTGTTTTAATTGATCCAGGGGCTACACTAACCTATATAAGTCCAAAATTAATAGAACGATGTAAATTACAGCCTATTAAATTTAAAACTCCTTGGCTGGTACAATTGGCTACTGGCGCCAAAAGACGGGTAATGGCAAAAATCGATAATTGTTCCTTTACTATAGCAGAACAACCTATAATGGTTGATTTAGATATACTCCCTCTTGGTTAATATGACGTTTTAATTGGAATGGACTGGTTGGAAAAACACTGGTCTTTAGTAGACTGCAAAACCAATGTTATATACTACAGAGATCAACATGGAAATAGGAAGGAAATGCAAGGAATTAAATGACCTATGCAGATCCGCCCAATAACTGCAACCCAACTGGTAAAGTGCATCCGAAAACGATGCCAGATTTATGCTATTAAGGTAGGATATGCTGATGCTAAGGATAAATCAGCAGCATTGAATGACATCCCTGTAATACAAGAATTTACAGATGTATTTCTAGAAGAAATTCCTAGGTTACCACTGAAAAGAAATATAGACTTTACTATAGAATTGTTACCAAGCACAGCCCCGGTATCGCGAGCACCTTATAGAATGAGTGTGCCTGAGTTAACAGAATTAAAAATGTAGTTGCAAGAATTACTGGATAAAAACTACATTCGGCCCAGCGTGTCACCATGGGGAGCCCCGGTATTATTTGTTAAGAAGAAAGATGGAACTTTACGAATGTGTATTGACTATCGCTAGTTGAATAAGCTGACCATGAAAAACAAATATTCATTACCTCAGATCGATGAATTGTTTGATCAAGTAAAAGGTGCGACAGTGTTTTCTAAGATTGATCTGCGATCATGCTACCATAAAATCCGAATTAAGGAGGAGGACATTGCTAAAACTGCTTTTAGAACAAGGTATGGACACTATGAATTTGTAGTATTACCTTTTGGGCTAACAAACGCTCTTGCAACCTTTATGTGTCTGATGAATAGTATATTTCATCAATATCTAGATCGATTCGTGCTGATATTCATTGATGATATACTGATATATTCTCGCACCAAGGAGGAACACCAGGAACATCTTAGAATGGTACTACAGACCCTTCGAGAACATCAGTTATATGCCAAGTTTAGTAAATGCAATTTCTTCAAGGAAGAAATTCAATATTTGGGTCATGTGATTACAAAGAATGGGATTGCAGCGGACCCGGAGAAAATAAAAGCTATAATGGAATGGCCCATACCCAAAGATGTGGCAGACATTCGGTCCTTTATGGGATTAGCCGGATATTACAGGCGATTCATGGCAAGCTTCTCCAAAGTGGCCTTCCCCATCACCTCATTGTAGAAAAAGGGAAAAGAATTCCAATGGACCACAAATTGCCAGAAAAGTTTTGAGCAGTTGAAACACCTGCTCACTACAACACCTGTTTTGAGTATCGCTGATCACGATAAAGATTATGTGGTATGCACGGATGCAAGCAAAGAAGGCTTGGGAGGAGTATTAACGCAAGAAGGCAAAGTGATTGCATACGAGTCTCGAAAGTTGAAAGAGAATGAGCAGAAATACTCTGCTTATGTTTTAGAATTGCCTGCCATCATACATGCCTTGAAAATGTGGTGGCATTATCTTATGGGCATAAAATTTTTGTTGCTAACCGACCATCACAGCCTAAAAAATTATTTTAGTCAGCCCACTTTGAATGCCAGACAAGAAAGATGGGTAGACTTCTTAAGCAGTTTTGATTTTGACATTAAACACTTACAACGAAAGGAGAATAGAGTGGCAGATGCCTTAAGTCAAAAGGTACAAAATTTGTACAAAATTTCCAATAGTGAATGGAAAAGTCCTTTCGGGGAAATGATAAAGGAAGCTGCGGAACAAGATGCCGAGTATCAGCAAATAAAACAGCAATACAACAACCTTCCAACGAGAAAAATCTGCAAGGATATGATTTGGATGATACAGGAATGTTGTATTACCAGAAAAGATTATTTGTACCAAACCAAAACAATATTAAGAATCTGATACTGGATGAATTCCACATTGGCCATTACGCAGGTCTTCCTGGATATCAGAAAATGATTACAGCAATCAGAAAAGATTACGTCTGGCTAGGGATAAAGAAGAACGTGGCTGAATACTTGGCACATTGTTTGGAGTGCCAACAAATTAAAGCAGAACATCAGCATCCGGCTGGACTGCTACAACCACTACCCATTCCAGAATGGAAATGCGAAACCATTTCCATGGATTTCATCACTGGATTACCTAAGACAAAGAAAAACAATGACTCCATTATGGTGGTTTTAGATAAGTTTAGCAAAGCTGCCCACTTCATACCTGTACAATCCACTTATAGAGTCGCACAAATTACTCACATTTTTATGCAGAACGTGTTCAGATTAAATGGACTCCCAAAAATAATAGTTTCAGATTGAGATGTAAAATTTACATATGCCTTTTGGAGGACGTTATTCTTTGAACTTGGAACTCAGCTGAACTTTAGCACGGCATATCATCCTCAAACCGATGGCCAGACAGAGCGAGTAAACCAAGTCGTAGAATATATGCTAAGGGCTTATGTGATGCAACAACCTATGCTACGGGAAAAGTACTTACACTTGGTAGAGTTTGCGTATAATAATGGATATCATACCTCAATGCAAATGAGCCCTTTCGAAGTTTTGTGCAGTTGAAAATGTTGCACACCTTTGAATTGGGGTGGACCCGAAGATAGACTGAGTTTGGGGCCGGACATGCTCACAAAAATGGAAGATATGGTAAAAAAAGTACACGCCAACTTGAAAGCTGCTCAAAACAGACAAAAAAAAATTGTTGATCGCAAGAGAAGATTCAAGGAATACCTGGTTGGAGACCATGTATTTATTAAGATTCAAGACAAAAAGAGTACCTTGCAGTGGAATGGGTGTGCCAAGCTAGCACCTCGATATTGTGGACCATTCCAAGTCCTGGCAAGAATTGGACCAGTAGCATACCTACTCGTCTTGCCTAGCCACATTTGGGTTCATAATGTTTTTCATGTTTCCGTGTTAAAGAAATATGTCTATGATCGTAGACATGTGATCAAATGGCAGGATATTCAGGTGGGAATTGTTGCTTACAATGAGCCTGACCGGAGAGAAGTGCAGCTGCGGAAACGAGCTATTGCCCAAGTTAAGGTACAATGGCGGCATTATGGTCCTGAGGAGGCCACTTGGGAAGATGAAATATTAATGAAAAGAACCTATCCAGAGTTGTTTATGATTGAGAGACATCGGGACGATGTCCAATCTTAGGGGGAGGAGATGTAATGACCCCAAAAAATTATAAATGACTTTTATGTTATTACCAGCTTGGGTAAAACATTGAACAAGAATTATTTTTACTTTCAAAATTACGACATTATAAATTGTAGAATTGAGGCTTCTGTGATCCATCATAATTGTAAAAAGAGCTTCTGCATAAATCACATCAGAAAGATTCTTGTCGACGCGTTTCGAACCAACCAGTGTGGTTCATCGTCCTGACGATGAACACACTGGTTGGTTCGAAACGCGTCGACAAAGAATCTTTCTGATGTGATTTATGCAGAAGCTCTTTTTACGACATTATAAATGTTGTTAATTTATTATTGGAAATGAATAAGAAAATGAAAGTTAATAATTATTCTTTGGGGAATTGTTTTCTTTGTTGGTAATGTAAAGCAAAACGGTTACCAAGGAACAAACCCTAACTACTTTCCTTCCTTCCTTAGTGAAAAGGAAAGGAAAAAGGAAAGCCTGGGCTGTTAGAGGAACAAACGGTGAGAAAGGAAGGGGAATGATTAAAAATAAAGAAAACATGCTAAGTTTGGTAAGGACCAGATAGCATGGGCACAGAGGTGCATTTTAACTTTTGCTGAAGGTAGTTGCCTGGAAAAGAAGCTTGGGGGGAGACTCGAGGTTCAGATGGTCTCATGGTCGGGAGGAAGACAAGCTGAAACTAGTTGGCTACATAAGAGGAAAATTGTGCAATAATATTACAGGTAAGTATGCTGTCCTGTTATTAAATACAGTGTAGAGTATCTCAGTAAAGGGATTTAACTAATGGTAGGCCTGTGTTTTTCTTAAAGGATAGAGAAAAGAAATTACCCCTGGTCTGCAAAATTAATACAGAGGGGTTACCAGTAATTTGGTAAAGAATAGATGCCTTTTTAATAATCAAAGGGTTTATATGGGAAAGAATACGAAAAACAGAATTACCCTTTGTCTGTATAAATATTACAGAAGAAATATCAACAAAATAATATAGGGTAGGTGCCCTTTAATCATATAGGAAACCGGATATTAAATTGCACATAAATACAGTAAAACCTTGTTGGTAAAAACAATAGTAAGAGAATCCACTGAATATGATTCACATCCGTGTTGATAGTTCGAATCAAACAAATAACAAGGAAATTGCGACATAGCACTTATATCATTATTGAATCAAATAAGAACCGTTGAATAATTGCTATGGCCATATCATTGCAGAACTAATATCAAACACCCTTGGTATAATAACCAATAATAAGAGCTTTATTAAACAATCGCATGCATAAACTCTAGGCTACACAAGAGAAATCAACATAAAAGAATAGTAACTGTCACTCTTTGGTTAAGTTCGCGGCATATGGTTCACGCCATCCGAACGAGCGTAGCATAGTAATAAAAAGCAAGGGTATTAACCGTTCAACATAATAAACCAACATATAAACAAAACACTATTAAATGGATATGCGTGTCAATGTGGACACAAACCGTTTGCATGCATATCATAACATTGGCGGAAAGCAAATAAAATTACCCTTGAACAAGTATTGACTTGGTTCCAAGCGAAATAGAAGAAAACACTATACCCATTAATTATATTGTGCTCAGCGTATGTGATAGATACATCCTTAAAACAAAATATAAGTTCAAATAATACTGTAACAAAATGTCGTGGAGTAACAGAGACCAGACAATCACTGTGTCACTGCTTCTATTAAACAAAAGAAAACTCTTATGGAATGGGGTTCATGACCCAACTAGTACAGTATACATTTAACCACCCGGAGCTAAACAGTTCATCCAAAAAACAAGATGACAGTAAGACCCAAAGGGCCATGGAACTCGATGCCTTATGAAATGGCATTCGGCAAGCTCCCGAAAGAGTATGGCCGGGAAACCAACTCCTCACCAAAAAGCTCAAAGGAGCGACCTAGCATAAGAAAGAGAATCGTAACCACAGAATCTGACACCAATATCTGGTATATACCATTAAACTGGAACGTAAAAACCATACCCGGAATGCAGAATGAGCACCAGTAGGAAGGTTGGCCATTCCTTTCTCTGTGGCATGGGCACGCCTACATTGCCATACACATACAGAGCAATCATGAGTAAATAACTTAAGTGGTTATACATTCCAACAAGAAGTAGAGGTACAAGGGATGAATATAATAACAAAGATTCAATGAGGCCATACCCGCGACGGGGTTTAAAACTGGCAAACTGCTGGTAAGTCCTTCCTCTGCGATAGGGATCTCCGAGCCTGTAAAACATACTATCATAGCAACTTGTGAATAATATAACCCCTTTACGCCGATTCTAGAAAAGAACTGAAGGTGGTAATACTAAACAAGTAAACACATATTGTACCTATTTTTCCGCCATCGAAATGAACACGCAGGTGGATACTTCATTCTTCTTAGTGAAGGCATTGGCCTGACTTTCAATTACAGAGAAACAAAAACTTAGGCATAACAATGGCAGACTTGCGAGCAGAGAAAACCCTCTCAGAAAACTAACCACGCACAAATGAAAGGCAGAAGCCCTAGAAAGGTCCAATGAAGACCTTGCCCTCGCTCCTAGCCGTTCTATGGAGGGAGGGCCGATCATCATCATTCATTAAGTCTGGAATCCCAAGAAATCCGAACAGTGCCAGAGATATTAATGTAAACACCTACCCGCCATACAAAAGGCAGATCGGTGAAGGGAAACATTCTTCAAGGAGATCTAGATGTCTGCCGTCGGCAAATCAACCATAAATGAGACCAGAGTTGGAAACCCTGTCACACTGCCAACGTAGCCATGCGTACACGGGAAGTTCATTCACTAGCAAATATCGAAAATTGTAATGGGTGAGTCCACGTGCCAACACAGTTGGGAGGTTGGTGGATAATGTCTCATTAAAGTCTATAAGAACTATGAGATGTAACCCTTCGATCATGGTGATATGATAGATATAAATATATTGCGTAAACCTTAGAACATGGTATCATGCCCTATGTGGTTACGCATGTAACCACCGAATATGTGTTATGACGTATATGGTTTGGCAGACAATAATTTTTTTTTTTTTACATGGTTAATCTATGGTAAATACTAAATGAGGTTCATGACAAAAAATAAAAAGAAAAAAGAAAAATAAAAATAACTAATAAATATCTAACCCAAATCTTGATGAAAATTTGCAGTGATTTTAGAAACAATTTATTAATATTTGTAAGTTTTTCTTGCCTTTGTTTTCTAGGTTTTTCTTGTCTTTGCCTTTTTGGGATAATGGTAAATTAAGAGCTATGCAAATAGAAAGAAAAATCAAACATAAAACAAATAACAAAAAAAAGAAAAAGGAAAATAACACATAAACATGTAACCGAAATCTTAATGATAAATTACAATCATTTTAGAAAAAGGTTATTAATATTTGTAAGGTTTTCTTGTCTTTTAACTTTTACGAAAGGATGAATATATATCTTAATGGAACTAAAATTCTTTATTGAACTAATGATCTGAAAATGGGGCACTTAGGCTTCTTGTCTAATTTACAAGCACCTCTCCCACTTCCAAATCTTAAATATTCTCAAGTCTATATGATTAACCAATGTGAAATTAAATATGTGCTTGAAAATAAGGTGTGTTCTTGTGTTTGTTTTTAAATTGTTTGTGTATTTTAAATTTATTTGCTTCAATTGATATAAAACATATAACAACAAATAAACTAGTAGATACAATGCAACAATAAAACACACACAAAACAACAATTTAATATGGAGTTCACCCAAAACTCTTGGACTACATCTCCTTGAGCTCTAGTCAACTCAACTAGGCTCTCTGGGATTATGGTCTAATTTCTTTTACAAGCTCCACACTTAACTCCACTAGTTTACAAAGAACACAATGGGTTAAGAACACCATCTTATCCCCTGGCTCTGAAGCTCTCGGCTTTCTGGCTCTAGCTTTGGTTTTCTGCAACTTTCAACTCCCTCTCCTTTCACTTGACCTCCAAGTGACTCCAAACCCTCCCTCAGTTGCTTTGCACCTTCACTTTTTCGCTCTCGCTACTCTCTTTTACGTATCCCTTCTTCTTCTGCCCCTCTTTTTTCTCAATTGAGCTCTCTACCTCCTTTGAGGTACTTTTACGGCTTTTTAGCTACCTTAGCCATTTCTCTGCGATTCATTATCCCTCTGTGGCTCTGTGGCTTTTCTGCTTCCTATTAGTTAAACTGGCCATCTACTCTGCAGCTCTGTGGCTTCAAAATGCATCATTTCCAGTAAAAATGCCTGCTTGTAGCATGGCATGATGATCAAGAGTGGTTACAGAGGTTTCTGGGGCCTTCTCATAGGTAAAAACCAAAAAATTGAGAAAATCAAATTGCACAGAGAATGTCTGCAAAATACACTATCGGGCGTGATTTTCGGACATGGAATCCCATTCAATCGCCCCTAAAATCCCTATCGGATCTGCCATTAGGCATATCAAATCGCATAAGTGTTTCGAGTAAAATCCCAAACACACAGGAAAACGTGAAACCCCCGACATAACTCTTTCTATCAAACTTGAAATTATATCGAAATTGCCGTAAAATCGCATCGCATCCACCTTTGGTTGTTATCGCAATCCCCACCATCGATCTACAGGATCTCCGATCAACGGTCGATATCCAATTTCGGGAGGCTTAGGAGTATGGGGGTTACCTGCACAGAAAGCTGGTTTTCCCCTCCCCTCCGCCAACCACATGTTGGCCAGTGTGTGGAAGCGGGCGAACCCAACCTATTACCGGTTTCTGCCCAAGGGCCGGCTGAAATCCCACCTTTGCTAAACTCAAGTATCATGCACCGTGTTTATAATTCCCTTTCGGGTCCACTTTATTTCCTTGGGGGCTTTTTCCTTTTTATCTCGGTTTTTATGCCAAAATATCCCAATACATAGAAAATCCCTTTACGACGGAACCCAAACATTATGAAGTCAGGTTTATAAAACCCATCGGATCTGGCGATCACATGTGCATGTATTATCACCCTTTTATCACCACAATGTGATGCTACAATGGGATATATCATAATCGCTCCTCGCATAGCCTTGGGGGTCCATCACTTGTCTTATGCCATTGCCGATGCCGATTTGCCGATCGCCGATCGCAATGTTGCATCGGCCCGGGACCTTTCCTCATGTTATATGCACCAGCTTGCCTTCAACCCGATATGTCGGGGATCGAAAAACGAGGGTCTCTTCCCATTTCTGCTTAAGTCCACTCTTGGACCTTCTCCAATGTGATTTCCCTTTATAATGGTTTTCTACCCATTTTAGGGTATTTTGCCTCTTTTTTCTAAAGAATAAAGGGCATCTCCTTTCTGTGATAACTTCTGCATCCTAAGCCTATTTTTGCCCATTCAAGGTGCAGTAGATTCAGAATGACACGATCTCTATAATGGGGCTATTTCCAAGAACTTCCTTGAGTTTTAATTTTCCTCTATGAGAACACTTAGACTTAGGAGTCTATCTAAAATCCATTTTGGATCATGCCTTCCCAGTAAAGAACTTTTGGTTTCCAAAAGACTAATATATTGATCTAAACAGTAAATGAGAGTAACAACACCCTCTTCTTTCAGCCTCCACACACTTGCCTTGCATAGTGCCTCTAGACCAAAGCTTTTGACCACTTTCCTTCCTGTATATGCTGGTCCTCCTGGGAAGAACTATCTTCCTCCTTGCCTTCCTACAGAACTCCTACTAAGATGGTCATAGAAGGTAGTTTGAACTTCTTTGCCTTGATCATTGATCCAAGGTGGCTCAAACAAATGTGAAGTACACTTGCTCCACAAAAATTTCATTTGTACCAGTTTGAAAAACTCTGCATACAAATGATAGACTAGACAACAAGCCCACAAAACATGCCCTTAAAACAAATGACCCTTCATGTCAAGAATGTAGGAAAAAGAGATACCATTAGAATTCCTTTTCAAAAGATGAAACACTTCATCATTATCTCCATCTTGGAGACCAAATCAACTTTTCCCAAGTCAATATTTCATTACGTGCATGTTTAAAAACAAAGAAATCAACCTTTCAAGTCAATTACATATGCATGTTTAAATACAAGGAAAACATCAACATTCTTGTGTTCATGTATCTCAAGCTCATGCATGCATTTCATCCTTCAACTTTTGCTTAAGCACACTATACTTTTGAAGCTGAAATGAAATATAATGTTGTAGCAATAAAGTGAGCCTCCTACTCAACTTCTCCATTCACCTTCTTGGTAAAATCCTGCAACTTACATCTCATCAACAAAGAAATGCAAATAGATGCATTAATCGACAGACAATCTTAATTGGATAAGAACTCTAGCCATTTCTTACCAATACATTTTGAAGGTCCTTCCTTTGTTTACACATCAACATCAACATGTGAATCATCCTGAGACACATCATTCATGGAATCTTCCTTTCCATTTCTGCCATTTCCTCTTTCCACCTTCTTCAGCTTTGGTGGAAGCATTGTTGGATTCAGAGTCCAACACCTTTCAGCAAGATGCCCTTGCTAATGGAAGTAAGTGCAACACATGTGCATCCTCTTGATGGCATTATTTGCCTTGTCCAATGGACCTTTGGCTTCTTGCTTCCTTTCCTTCAAAAGTTTCTTGTATGAGGCCATTCTCTGCCAACATCTAGAAACATGATGGTTATCCAAACAACAAAAGGAACATGCAATTCTTTTCCCATATCTATGTGGAAATTTATCATGCTTTGCAAAATCAAAATGGATATGTTTAGAGCTATATTTATACCTTTCTCTTTCACCTCTTTTACCTTCATGAAGAAGTGAATTGAATGAAGAAGTAGCTCCATTTGGAACACCATCAATCTCTTCAAGGCTTTCAGAGTTTCCACAAGACTCTGGCTCAAGCGTGTGCTTCTGAACACCTGTATCCTGCAAATGATGTTTCAAGCTATTTCATTCCTCCTGAATACAATCTCCACACTTCTGAGGTAGGGGACATGAAATGAAACTCCTTCTTGGGACTATTTCAATGGCCTTCATGGCAACTTTGGAAATCTCTTGATAGCCAAGACCCAAAGACTGTCCATAGCCAAGTCCCAAATACTTAGGCCTTTCCTCAACCACTATTGGCTCACAATACCTTGTGCATGCTTGCCCAAGCCTTTTCCTTCATAGCCCATCTTGGAAATTAGCATGGAACCTATGCATCTAGTATGTTTTTTGAAAGAATCAATATAAACATTCTTAGAAGAATTTGAAGACAAACATGAACTATTTACCTCTTCCTCAAGCTGATACTAACCAAGGCCTCTTTGGCAACAAAGATCTAGGACTCCAACTCATGCATCCTCTTCATGCTCATATTTTCAATATGAAGTTGCCTCTCCATTTCCTGTAATTTTTCAGAAAGCATCTGCTTCTCTTCCTCCACAGAATTCAACTTCTTTCCAAGCATACTGCTCTTTCCATCATGATGAACAACTTTTTCTTCATGTCTCCATCAAAGAATCTTGTGATGAAGAAGGAATTTGAGGATACACCTTTAGACTTTTTCATTATTCAAATAAGTAAAAGAACTTCAAACAAGGTTAATAATGAGCCTATTCAGCAGCCTTTTGTAGCAAACCTCTTGTGCTTCAGGGATTTCCTTGAGGTCCTTCTGGATAGAAGAACGCCTTCAACCCTTCTTCCTTCTTGTCTTTTATGGACTGAGCTATCAATAGCTTTCCCTTCACCTTTGCAAACTCAGAAAGTAGTTGGTTTGCAAACAAGCATACAATCAATCTCTGACTATTTAAACACCTTTCAGACAAATAATCTTTGCTTTGTCAATCAAGCATTCTGATATAACCTTCTTTGAAAGTGAGGTTTATCATTCTTAGGCTATGATACCACTTAATCTGAAAATGGGGCACTTAGGCTTCTTATCTGACTTACAAGCACCTCTCCCACTTCCAAAGATTAAATTTTCCCAAGTCTATATGATTAGCCAATGCGGAATTAAATATGTGCTTGAAAGTAAGATGTATGCTTATGTTTGTTTTTAAACTATTTCTGTATTTTAAATTTATTTGCCTGAGCTGATATACAATATATAACAACAAATAAAACAGTAGATACAATACAGCAATAAAACACACATAGAACAAAAATTTAATATGGATTTCACCCAAAACTCTTGGGCTACATCTCCTTGAGCTCTAGTCAACTCGAATAAGCTCTCTAGGATTATGGTCTAAGTTCTTTTACAAGCTCCATGCTTAACTCCATTGGTTTACACAGAACACAATGGGTTCAAAATGCCATCTTATCGCCTAGCTCTGAAGCTCTCAACTTTCTAGCTCTAGATTTGGCTTTCTACAACTTTTATCTCCCTGATTTTCCACTTGACGTCTAAGTGACTCCAAAGCCTCCCACAGTTGCTTTGCACATTCGCTTTTTCACTCTCTCTGCTTCCATTTTTGTCTACCTTCTTCTTATGCCCCTCTTTTTTCTCAATTGAGCTCTTTGCCTCCTTTGAGGCCCTTTTCTAGCTTTTCATCTACCTCACCCATTTCTCTACGATTCCTTATCCCTCTGCAGCTATGCAGCTTCTTTGCTCCCTATAAGTTAAACTAGCCATCTGGCTTTGCACCTCTGTGGCTTCAAAAGGCATCATTGCCTGTAAAAACACCTGCTTGTAGCATGGCATGATGATCAGGAGTGGTTACAGAGGTTTCGGGGCCTTCTCATAAGCAAAAACCCAAAAATTGAGAAAATCCCATTACACAAAGAATGTCTACAAAATACACTATCGAGTGTGATTTTCAGATGTGGAATCCCATTCAATCACCCCTAAAATCCCTATCAGGTCCACCATTAGGCGTTATATCACATTGCATAAGTGTTTTGAGTAAAATCCCAAATACACGGGAAAACGTGAAAAACCAGACATAACTCTTTCTATCTGACTTAAATTATATCCAAGTCGCCCTAAAATCGCATCGCTTCTGCCTTTGGCTGCTATCACAATCCCCACTGTCAATCTATAGGATCTTCAATCAACATTCAATATCCAATTTTGGGTGGCTTACGAGTATGGGGTTACCCGCCAGAAAAGGCAGTTTTCCTCTCTCCTCTGCCAGCTACATGTCGACTAGTGTGTGGAAGTGGGTAGAGCTAGCCCAAGATGCTTTCTGCCCGAGGCCCGCCTGAAATCCCACGTTTGTGGAACTCAAATATCATACGCCGTGTTTATAATTCCCTTTTGGGTCCGGTTTATTGCTTTGGGGGCTTTTTCCTCTATATCTTAGTTTTTATGCCGAAATGCGCTAATACACAAAAAATCATTTTACAACGGAACTCAAACATTATGAAGCCAGGTTTATAAAACACATCAGGTCTAGCAATCACATTTGCATGTTTTATTGCCCTTTTTATCACAACAATACGATGTTACCATGGGATATATCGTAATCACTCATCGCATAGTCCCGAGGTTTTGTCCCTTGTCTTATGCCATCGTTAATGCTAATCTGCTGATCGACGATCGCAATGTCGCATCGACCTGGGTCCTTTCCTCATGTTATATGCTCTAGCCTACCTTCGACCTGATATGTTGGGGATTGGAAATAGGGGGTCTCTTTCCCTTTCCGCTTAAGTCCCCTCTTGGACCCTCTCCGATGTTATTTCCCTTTATAAGGGTTTTTTGCCCATTTTAGGGGATTTTTCCTCTTTTTCTTAAGAACAAAGGGCATCTTCTTTCTATGATAACTTCTGCATCTTAAGTCCATTTTTTCCTGTTCAAGTTGCTGTAGATTCAGAATGAGACGATCTGTGCAATGGGGCTATTTCGAAGAACTTCCTTAGACTTTGATTTTCCTCTGGGAGGAACATTTAGACTTAGGAGTCTATCTAAAATCCATTTTGGATCAACTAACATCATTAACATATATCTTAATAATTTTATTTTAATGAGGAATGACTATGAACAACATTGAATCCACAGTTCATATATAAATTAAAAATATTTTTACCAATTACTTCTTTAGCTAAAACATTTGCATCGTTATCCAAAGCCTTAAACTTGACTTCTAATTACTTCACAAAACTCCACTTGTTTGAGTTGGAATTTGAAATTCTTTTTCAAAGCAATTGTATATCAAATATGCATGAATCTCGCTTCAAATTGAATATATATGTACACTTTATACAACCAAACCACTTCATTGGATGCTTTAAAAGTCACATCTCTATAGGCTCTCTATATATAAAAACCACATCTTTAAAAGTCTCTATGTATAATTATTTTTTTATTAATATTTTCGAACATGTCATATCTCTTTCTATTCATACATTGAATTATTTTTATTATTAATATTTAAAAAAAACATACATATCAACTTCATATTAAATATTGAAGGAATTATAAATCCCTCTTATAACTTGAATTATAAAGTACCTATTAATGGAACAAGAGTTCCCTATCTCTCTCTCTTAAATGTAATATATCAGGTCTATATTAATAACCAAATGAATTACACATCTACATTATAATACAAAGTGAAATATATGAAATTTTTAAATTTAAATTACTTTATTTAAATTTACCTGTCTATCTCCTTATCATTCCAAAATTTACCCTTAAATTTGGAGGTAATAGTATTTTTAATACTATCCTTATTCTCAGAGATGATCTCCTCTTTTATCCCCTAGTATTCAAGCCCAGACTAGGCATCTTTATTCCATCTCCACTTGTAATAAAGTTGGGGGTTTTGGCTAGAGTTGGAAGCAATTTTGGGACGCATCATCCCTTCTATATTGTAAAGTTTTCTCTTGTGCATCAAATACATTAAACATAGCCATGTTTTCAATGAGGTAAAAACTAGCTTCAATCAAGAGGATAGGATAGGGAATATTTCACTTTATCTTGTGGTTGTAGATTATAAATTTCTTTTAAATCATCTCGATATTCCTCCATGAATCTATGGATATAATGCAACCGTACACCTCACATACATATATAATAACACCTCACATACATATAAAATTACAGTGGTAGCAAGAGTCTCAAAGAGGAGCCTTTTTTTACTCCAAATCCAGTGATAATAAGCTTTCCATTAATCCTTTTCTCAATTATGTGCTGATGATGAGTCTAATGTCATGTTATTTAATATGGACATTGAAATATTTTATTTATAGTTCACACACATACAACACACATATAAAACTAAACATAGAATGAATTACACATCATGCAATATAAAGGTGATATAAAAATAAGGTAGAAATTGATTTATTTTATTTATGATCAGCATTAACTTTTTTTTCTTAATATTTTTCAATTTGTTAATATATTTATTACTTTATTATTTTTGAATATAATGTTTTCTGACAACATATCCCTTATACTAAATTATAAAGCACACTTAATACAATTTTATTAACTAGGAATAATATTACGTTAAACACATTTTCTCAATTTCAATGGGGTAAAAGCTAGCTTCAATCAAGATGATAGGATAGGGAATATTTCCTTTTAATATTGAGGTTGTAGATTATAAATTTATTTTAAATCATATCGATATTCCTCCATGAATCTATGCATACACTGCAACCCTACACCTCACATACATATACAATAACACCTCACATACTTATAAAATAAAAATGGTGACTAGAATCTTAAAGAGGAGCTTTTTCTTACTCCAAATCGAGAGATAATAAGCTTCCTATCTTCCAATAATCCTTTTGTCAATTATGAGCTAATGATGAGTGTAAAATTATGTTATTTAATATGGACATTGAAATATTTTATTTATTGTTCACACACACAACACGCATACCAAACTAAACATAGAATGAATTACACATCATGAAATATGAAGATGATATAAAATTAAGGTAGAAATTGAAGTATTTTATTTATGATCGGCATTAAAATTTTTTTATTACTATTTTTCAATTTATTAGTACATTTATTACTTTATTATTTTTTAATATAATGTTTTGTTGCAACATCTCCCTTATACTAAATAATAGAGCACACTTAATACAATTTTATTAACTAGGAATAATATTATGTTAAACACATTTTCTCTATTTCAATGGGGTAAAAGCTAGCTTCTATCAAGAGGATATGATAGGGAATATTTCCTTTAATCTTGAGGTTGTAGATTATAAATTTATTTTAAACCATGTCTATATTCCTCCATACATAAACAATAACATCTCAGATACATATAAAATGACAGTGGTGACAAGAGTCTCAAACATGAGCTTTTATTACTCCAAATATATAGATAATAAGCTTTCCATTCTCCAATAATCATTTTCTCAATTATGAGCTAATGATGAGTGTAGTACTATGTTATTTAATATGGACATTGAAACATTTCATTTATAGTTCACACAGACATAACACACATATCGAACTAAACATAGAATGAATTACACATCATGAAATATAAAGATGATATGAAATTAAGGTAGAAATTGAAGTATTTTATATATGATCAGCATTAACTTTTTTTTATCATTATTATTTTTCAATTTGTTGATATATTCATTACTTTATTATTTCTGAATATAATGTTTTGTGACAACATCTTCCTTATACTAAATTATAGAGCACACTTAATACAATTTTATTAACTAGGAATAATATTAGGTTAAACACATTTTCTCAATTTCAATGGGGGTAAAAGCTAGCTTCGATCAAGAGGATTCTATGGATATACTGCAACCCTACACTTCATAGACATATACAGTAACACCTCACATGCATATTAAATAGAAGTGGTGAAGAGAGTCTCAAATTGGAGGCTTTTTTTTTACTCCAAATCTAGAGATAATAAGCTTTACATCCTCCAATAATTTTTTTCTCAATTATGAGCTGATGATGAGTGTAAAAGTATGTTATTTAATATGGACATTGAAATATTTTATCTATAGTTCACACACATAACACACACATCAAACCAACATAGAATGAATTACACATCATGCAATATAAAGATGATATAAAATTAAAGTAGAAATTGAAACATTTTATTTAGGATCGGTATTAAATTCTTTTGTTTATTACTATTTTTCAATTTGTTAAAATATTTATTACTTTATTATATTAACTATAATGTTTTGTGACAACATCTTCCCTTATACTGAAATTATAAGCACAAATAATACCATTTACTAACTAGGAATAATATTACATTAAGCACATTTCTCAATTTTAATTTAATTCTTTAATACATTTTCGCTAATTTTAATTTTTAATTAATTAGAAATTTTCCATTCTATGTTTTCCTTTAATTTTTAATCTCATTTCTTTCTAATTTTTAACCTCTTCTTGATGATGCTGGAGTGTAAGAAATTCATTAGATTATACATAGATCATTTAAAAAAAAAATAGCATAATCTTTATTTACATTACATCATATCTAAAAAAATTATTTTTAATTAATGATTTTTAAGATCGATATATAAAGATATAAACTCAAGTATAATAGAAATTATAATTAAATCATTACTTAGTAAATATTAAAGTGAATAATTTTTCCGTAATAAGAGAAAATTATGAAGATTTTATTTATAAACAAATCACTTTAAAATTTATATTTAAGACCTTGTAATCATTTGTTCAAAAACCCTCTTTAAGTATTTGTCATAAAAGCCGTTGCTAAATCATATATATCAAATTATATATATATATATATATAAATTTAAATCATATTTAAAATTTATCTTCACAATAATTCAAACCCATTGACTAAAATTTGATTTACTATATTTAAATCAAAACTTATATTTATCTTTAATAAAATCATTTATTCATAATCGGTCAATAATTATTATTTTTGGTAGGTAAGCACCTATAAGAGATTTGAACCAGTAACCTATAGGAAAGAGTGCCTTAACAGTACACCCGTTCACCGTCAATCTAAAACCCATGGGCTATCATCACCCAATAATTCAAAACCTATTAAAATAATATTAAAATTTGAATTACAATATTTAAATTAAAACATTTATTTACCTTGAATAAATTAAAATCATTTAGTAAAAAAAATATTTCTAAAAGCTAAAATACAGCTTTAAAAGTTTGTTTGGAAACATATTCAAAATTATAATTACCCAATCATTCAACACCTATTAATATAATAGTAAAAATTTGAATTACCATATCTAAAGAAGTATTATTACCTGTTTGTTTGGAAACATATTCAAAATTATAATTACCCAATCATTCAACACCTATTAATATAATAGTAAAAATTTGAATTACCATATTTAAAGAAGTATTATTACCTTGTCATCATGTTTAATCATGAACCAAAACTCCAATTAAAGTATTGAATTAGTTATTTAACAATTATAAAACAATTGAATTAAACTCAACGTACAGTTCATACAAATACCCTGGGCATTCAAATTTTGTCCATCCATGAAAATAAAGGCCACAGTGAAATTCGCCCACAATCAAATTCAATAGAGCGGAAGATCATGAATAAAAATAAATTAAGCAAAGCGGTTAAGCAAAACTAATGGACCCATTAGTCGTCAAGGTTCTGCATCATTCATTAATAGTATAAACTAAAATTCGTTATTTCAAACATAAGAATTTATGTAAGTAAAAAGACATGCATTCCAATTTCCATGGTCTCTGATTTCAGCAAAAGGTGGCGGTCAGTCTAACAGTTTTCCAAGCGATCAAAAACGAGGCGATTGGTAGTATGATGCGTTAAAGATTTTGTTGCCGCATTCGCATTTCCACACCACGGGATAGTAACTGTCTCCACGTTTTGGATTGCACTGCCCTTTTGGAGTGACGGCGCACTGCACGGGCTTACAGGGATTGCACCCCTCACATTTATTAACGCATGGTGGCGGCGCGGAGCCATTAATGGGCAATGCTTTTTATCATTCAATTGTAGACCAATATGTCTTAAAATGAGATAATTACTTATGTAGGAACAGTTGCTAAACATAGAGAGTTTGTAGACCAATATGTCTTAAAATGAGATAATTACTTATGTCGGAACAGTTGCTAAACATAGAGAGTCAGTACAGAGAGTGAGAGTGAGTATTGAGTGGTTGAGTCAAGTCAAGTGGTAGATGATTTTGGTAGATGATTTTGGCTGTGTGACTGCATGTGGTTGTACGTTAAGATAATTTAGCCAATTTACTAATTAGAAAATGTTTAAATATCTTTCACCAAATTCATTGTAATCATTATGTTAAAATTTAAATACACTTCATCAAATTCATTGTAATCATTATGTTAAAATTTAAATACACTTCATTGTAATTATCATATTTTTTTATGATCAATAAAATAGCAGCTCCTCAGTGAATTGTATTTTGTCCCTTCTACCTTTTCAACAAAATTACACATAGCAAAGAAAAACAAATTTGCATTAGTCCATCTGTAAGGAAAAGTTCTGTTTGTTTTTCTTGTGGTTCCGTGAAGTTTTGGAACGTTAACCATTAACGCCGTGTTCCCGGATCGTGCAAGGGGTTAGTCGCATGCGGTCATCACGTGATACGCGTTAATCAACCAAAAAATTGTGAGGTCAAAATTTTTAAAAGTCAGGAGTGATAACGGAGTAAGAAGGTTTATGCTATTAAAAAAAATTACGAATATCACGTGCATGCTTACATTATTGTTTTTTCTTTAAAACTTTATGAGGTTCACGGTGATCCATAAGGTTGTCGTTTAAAGTACAGAGGTGTGGCAAAACAAAAAGTTTTTTTTGAAAAGAGACATATTGCGAAAAGAGGTTTATTAGAATGCTTTTTTTTTCAATATATATAAAGTTAAAAAAAAATATATATAAAAGAAAAGTCGTTTAAGGATTATTTTTTAAGTTTTTATTGAAAAGGTATTTTTTTAAAAGAGTTTTAGTAAAGAGAAATTTAAGTTTTTTTTTCATAAAAGGTATTTTTGAGAAAGATGGCCTTTTCAAATATCTCAGCCTAGTTTTCATTGTTTATAGGAAAAGATTATGATGTGTGGGCCATTAAGATGGTGACCAAGTTGCAAGTACATGATGTTTGAGATTATGTAATGCTTGGGTTTTCATAACCTAAGACCGAAGAAGAAGAACAAGCTCTTAGTGATATAGAGGGGGAACAAGAGATAAAAGACAAGAATAAGAATGTGCATGCGTTGTAGCTTATTCAGCTCAGAGTGGACCTAGCAGTCTTCCAGAAGATTATGACCACATCTTCAGCGAAAGTAGCATGGGATACTTTGGCGACAAAGTATAAAGGTATGGCCAGTGTCAGTATTGTTAAGTTGTAGAATACTAGGAGAGATTTTGGAAGTCTACAGATGAAAGAGACAAAGGACATTGATTCTTTCATGAATCGGGTCATAACTGTCGTAAATCAGTTAAAGATTTATGGTGAAGATATAAATGATCAAAGAGTGGTTGAGAAGGTCCCTCGATCCTTGTATACCAAATTTGATGTTGTGGTAGCATCCATAGAGGAAGCTAAGTATTTGGCATCATTGATAGTTGAATAATTGATGAGAACACTTTTATCACATGAGGCAAGGATAGATAGAAATAAGGATTCCACTTTAGAGACCACTTTCAAAAGTGAGGTTTCTATTTCAAGAGACAGAGGTCGAGGTAGAAGTACAATGAGAGGTAGAGGACGAAGCAAAAGGTATGATGGTTAGAGAGATGACCGAGAAGAGCATGAACATGCAAGTGGAAGCAACTACAAAAGCTTCAACAATAATCAATGAGTTGACAAATCAAAGGTGAGATCTTATTACTGCAATAAATTTGGTCATTATGCTCACGATTGTAGGAAGAAAATAGCTGATCAAGGGAACGAGAGAGCTAATGTCACTATAGAGAGTACTAACTCCATGTTCCTAGCTTGTCATCCAGTGCATGAACCTTCTGTTAGTGTGTGGCTGTTAGACAGTGGTTGCGGTAACCACATGACAAGGAACAAGGTTTTGGTTGCAAATTTTGATTAATTTATTAAAATAGAGGTAAAGTTGGGGTCTGACAAGACTGTGGAAGTAGATGGCAAAGTAGTGGTCAACATTCTGACCAAGTAGGGGCAGCTGAAGACAATCTCAGAGGTATATTATATTCCTAGTCTCAAACATAATTTGTTAAGTGTTGGTCAATTGACACAGAAAGTATACAGAGTTATCTTTCAAGGTCAAGAAGTTGTTATATATGACAAGCCCCCAAGCAAGTAATTGATAGCAAAGGTGCAGATGACAAGGAAGAGACTCTTTCCTCTCATTTTGAATTATAGTGGTTAGCTGAGTTATTTTACAGTCGCATGTTCTGATGATTATTGATTATGGCACTTTTGATTTGGACACTTGCACTTTTCTGGTTTAAGATTGTTGCAACAGAAACAGATGGTCAAAGGATTACCTCCCATCAAAGAGCCTACTAATACTTGTGAGTGTTACATATTGGGAAAACAACACTGTGAAAGTTTTCCAAAGGGATTTGCATACAGAGCAGAGCAACCTCTTGAGCTAGTGCATACATACTTGTGTGGACCTATGAGGACACAGCCGATTGGTGGAAGTTTCTACTTCCTCACTTTCATTGATGACTACAGCAGAAAGAATTGGGTTTACTTTTTGAAGCAGAAGTCTGAAACTTTTGCAAAGTTCAAAGAATTCAAAGCCTTAGCAGAGAGCTAAAGTGATTGATAGATCAAGGTATTTAGGTTAGATCGTGGTAGAGAATATGACTCAAAATCATGCCATGATTACTGCAAACAACATGGGATAATAATATACTTTACAACCAGGTAAACACCACAGCAGAATGGTGTAGCATAGAGAAAGAATAGGAAAATAATTAACATGGTAAGAAGCATGTTGAAAGGCAGAAACTTGTCTAATGAGTTTTGGGTAGAAGCAGTTGCATGTGCTATTTATGTGATCAACATATCTCCAGCAAAGAGTGTGATGAACAGAGTACCAAAACAAGCATGGTAAGGTATGTATTGCAGCATATCTCATCTTAGAGTATTTGGATGTGTAGCTTATGCACATGTGCCTAAGGAGCGAAGAGACAAATTGGATGATAAAAGTGAAAAATGCATATTTATTGGTTATAGTGAGCAATCAAAATCTTACAAATTTTATAACCTTATCACAAAGAAGACCATAATTAGTAGAGATGTTGTGTTTACGGAACAAGAGTCATGGAATGGAACTGTAGACAAAATAGTTGACGCACACGTGCCACTGATGGAAGAAGATGATGTAGCAGAAAAGGAGTAGCAAGAATCACAGGGGAAGACACCAAACAGAGACACGCCAACAAGGACTCCAAGATTTTCAGAGCAGCATAGATCCTCAAGTAGATCGACAGATCAAAATTCTCCCAACAATCAATCAGTTGATAAATCAAGAAATGGTAGGAGAAAGATGAGAAGTTTGAAATATATTTATGGTGATTTGGATGTTAGTTCAAATTTTGCATTGTTGTCATTCCAACCTTCCTTGTTTGAAGAAGAAATCAGAGATAAAAATTGGGTACAAGCCATGGATGAAGAAATTGAAGCTATTGAAAAGAATGATACATGGGATTTGGTTGATTTATGAAAGAACAAAAATCTCATTGGTGTGAAGTGGGTGTAAAAAACAAAGTTGAATGAGAAAGGTGAAAATGACAGATTTAAAGCAAGACATGTAGCAAAAGGATTCTCGCAGCAACCAAGAATAGACTTTGGAGAAACATTTTCTCGGGTAGCTAGATTGGATATTGTAAGAGAAAGTATATTAGATGGATGTGAAATCAGCCTTATTGAATGGAATTCTAGAAGAAGAAATTTATGTGCAGCAGCCTCCGGGATATGAAGTTGAAAGTAATGAAGACAAAGTTTACAGGTTGAAGAAAGTGCTCTATGGACTCAAGCAAGCGCCTAGAGCCTGGTATAACAGAATTGATAGTTACATGATCAAGAATGGGTTTTGCAGAAGCAAAATTGAGCCTACCTTCTACACAAAGGTAAATGAGCATGGATAGATTTTGATTGTTTTCTTATACGTTGATGACGTGATTTTTACTAGTGATTTTGACACAGATGAATTTAGAGCAGCCATGATGAAAGTATTTGAGATGACAGATCTTGGTCTTATGAAATATTTTCTTGGCATAGAAGTTGAGCAATATCAAAAAGGAATTTTTATCTGTCAAAATAAATATTCCATAGATTTGTTGAAAATATTTAGGATGGAAAATCAGAAACCTGTCCTTACACCAGTTGTAATAGGTACAAAGTTAAGCAAGGATGATGAAGGATCATATGTCAATCCAACTTTATTCAAAAGATTGGTTGGTAGCCTCATGTATCTCATAGCTACAAGACCAGATATCATTCAAGGAGTGAGTTTGATTTCAGATTTATGGAGGCTCTAAAAGACACACATTGGAGTGCGAGAAAATGAATTCTAAGATACATTGTAGGAACTAGAGATTGTGGCATAGTGTATGCAAGCACAAAAAAGAAAGATTTGATTGGATACATAGATAGTGATTTTGCAGGAAATTTGGAAGATAGGAAGAGAACTTTTGGTTTTGTGTTCCACCCTGGTTCAAGTGTGATTTCATGGACATCTAAGAAGTAGCCCATTGTGACACTTTCGTCAGCAGAAGCAAAATATGTAGCAACAACATCAGCAGCATGTCAAGCAGTGTGGTTCAGAAGAGTACTTGATGGACTCAAGTAGAAACAAGGATCAACAACAATATATTGTGACAACACCTCATCAATTACATTATCCAAGAATAGTGTGTTTCATCATAAGAGCAAGCATATTGATACTAGATATCACTTTGTTAGAGGACTTGTGAGCAATGGAGAAGTTCACTTGAAGCCTTGTAAATCTAGTGATCAATTGGTTGATATATTTACTAAGTCATTAGCACAAGATGTGTTTGAGTTTCATAGAAGAAACTTGGGTATTGTAAGTGTAGTTGAGACAGAGACCAACATGCATGTTTGAGTTGTGATGAGTCATGTTTTAGTTTAGTAGTCATAATTAAGGGGAAGTGTTAAAATAAGATAATTACTCCTGCATGAGGAGTTAGCTAAACATAGAGTCCGTTAAATGAATGATTGAGTGGTTGAGTGTTTGAGTGTTGAGTCGAGTCGTGTTAAGTGATATATGACTTTGAGTGTGTGATTGCATGTGGTTGCATGTCAAGATATTTTAGGCAATTAGCTAGTTGGAAAAGGTTTAAATACCCTTCACTGGGTTCATCGTAATCATAATGTTTTGTGTGATCAATAGAAGAGAAACAACTCATGTTTTAAGTGTGAATTGTGTCTTGACTCCTCTTCCCTTTCCAACAATATCTTCAATCCAATCCAATACACATTTACATAATAGATTGTTTAAATATTAATATAAAACATTACAAAAAACATGGATTCAGAAACGAAATGTTACAAAGAAAGTAGGGGCACCATGTTCTGATGAAGACATGGTTTGTTTATCACTAATTTCTCTCCCAGCAATCTCTGCATTTTCAAAAGGGTTACTATATCATATTACTATTTCTGCAAGCATGTGAGAAAATATTCTACGCAAAATAAATTGAATACCCAATCAATAATTTATGTAAAGTATGCACCCCTAAAGCTCAATAATAATAAAATAGAAATGAGGATCTTCATTCTGGCACAATGTGAAAATCCAGCTTCCATAACCACGTGTTTTTCTATATCTCAGCAGAAACCTCTTTGAATAACGTACTCTCCTAGCTGAAATCTCTTTGAAAAACATATTCTCCCCCAGCAAAAATCTCTTTGAAATCACTTTGAATAACATTGTTTCTCTGGATATTGTATATATTGAATCTCAAGAGCTATGATGCTAATAATAAAAGGAAAAAGAAAGCATAGAAACAAAAATAACGTATAAAGCTTATAACCAAGTCATATTGAACCTTTAGAGGAATGAACCAAATAGAAAGAAAAATAAAGCAAAATGTAAATAAAAGAAAAGAGGAAAACAACATAGAAATCGTTTCTATAACCCAAATGAGTAAGGATAATTTCTATTATTTTGGGAAAAAAGGTTACTAATATTTTTACGATAGTTTATTATTATTTCATAAAAAAATTATTAATATTTCTAGGATTTTTTCCTATATTTTTTTAAGAATAAAAGGAAAATTGACAACTATTCTACCAATAGAAAAAATAAAATAAAATATAAATCAAATTAAAAAATAATAATGCATAAACATATAACCCAAATAAGTAATGAACATTTACTAAGAAACAAGTTATCAAGTGATATTTTTTCTTTAAATAACTCCTATGAATGCTTTCAAACACTTTCAATTCATACCCATAGTATCCCCATTTTGGACACTAAGTGAATGTTGACATTTATTAGATTATCACCCATGGAATACATACAATAGATAAAACTAGCTAAAATTAGACTGCTTATAGATATATATTTTAAGCCTCTTTCACTCACAAAAGACCCTCCCCAAATTCAACAATTGATCTAGTTGATTATGCTCAAGTTACAAATTTTTACTTTTCCTTTTGGGTCAAGTGAAGGACACAGTTTATTTTCACCTCTTACTTTTGGAATTTTTGCATCTAGCACCTATGATAGTAGTTCTATCCTATCTTCATCTTTAGGTTGAAAACTATGCTCATATAGAATAACAATATGTTATACTATTTATTTGGGAATATATTCTTGATGTTGATGTGCATGATATCCCCCCCCCCCCCTTGACAATCAAGTCTTATCCATAGGTATGTCAATGCTCAAATTGCAAAATATATGTCATGAATCCTTTTGAATAACCAGTGAATACTTTATTGATTTAATGTACAGGTTTGTACCATTCACCTCAAGAACATACATGTATCCTTCACACCTAGAAACCCTATCATGTGCAACAAAGGAATACTCTACACTTTATTCTTCCTCTTTATTCTTTTCACACTTGAAATCCATGGTCTATTAATAATATAATTGGTTGTAAGAACTATGTTATGCTTAAGCTAGCATATGCTCTTATACTACATGATTTCTTTATGAAAGTTTGACCCATCCTCATAGAGAGGTTAGGAGCTAATTAAACAAGTGATAAATCTAATATGAATAAGTATATAAAAAATACAAAGTAGTACTTGAAAACTCACTCAAATACAATAATAAATTATTACCTTTGATTCTCAAGGTTGAGAGAAAATATGCACCTCAAGTGAGATGCATTTCCTTCGATTCCCACTTGAATATTTATTCTAATTCTCTATAATATTTCCACTTGCATCCCACTTCCATATTTGTAAAATAACAAATAAAACATAGATTTGGAGTGTCTTACAAGAAAAGTGGAAGTGTTGAAACACACTAGGATGAAAGACCCTTGGGTGTTTTTGCTTGGGTACTAAATAATGAGTGAAATTATAGCCCAAGAATAAAAAAATATGCAATACCTAAAAATATACAACAATATTTTCTAAACATGCATAGAAAAGAGGGCTAGTTTCCTGGGTAAAATATGAAAAATCCCATAGTCTAAATATATATATATAATATCTATATATATATATATAATATAATATATATATATATATATATATAGGGAATCCTAAATCACTTCAAAAATTAATTATATGAATTTAAACAATTCAAAATTGAAGCTAGGGTTTGAGGTGGCTAGAGGCAACCTTTATTTGCAATCCCATAGACTTAGGGTCTTACCAATCCCTACACCAATATTACTTTCAAAAAATTCTAGAATTGAGTAGACAACTTAAAAGCGTAAAATAATGTTAGATCAACCTTGAAGGCATAAATAAGATGTAAATTTTACATCTTGTCTTCTATATTAATAATTTAGCTACAAATCCCAAGAAAAATGGTCAGATTAAAAGAACAACCATGATATTTTTTCTAGATGATAAATAAATGATATCCAGTGTTTTTTTTTTCCTCTATTCTCTAGGGTGTTTCTTTTCAATTTATTTCTATAATTTTTGTATTTTTGGATTTATAGAAAGTAAAATACAAGAATTTATTTTTTTAAAGAATCTTTTGGTTACTATGATTAAGGCTTAAGAAATTTATCTACACTAGGAAAATTTGGTTTAAGATGAATTCTCCTCTTAACTTTTGTTATCTAATGCTCATGGGTTGGGGAAAGAGGCTAAAATTAGAATTTAAATCAACCTCTTGTCTAATCATGACAAGTTATGAAATCAAAGCCCTATAAGAAGGGATCCCTCGAAAGGGGAAATTCTTGAACCATAAGATAAATTGTGAAATCAAATATAACTAGCCTATATCCATCTTAACCCTAGATATATCGAGTGCTGAGGGGGATCAAATATCTCAAGGTGGAGACCTATTTTGTTAGTACAAAACTTGGTGAGGACTTCAAGAGATTTGATCCCTTTCATGCATGATAAATCTGGGATTAAGATGGATCTAGGCTAGTTTCATTCATGTGTAGTCACACAAAAAAAATTGAACATCTAAATAATGCCATCATTTTAAATATGCTAAATATGTCTAAGATTAATATAGTCATTTAAGTTTTAAATTTTCTCAGTTGATTTAGTTTGTTGGGATACTATTAAGAAATTGAGGGATAAAAAAATATGAAATAAAAATTTTGATTTCAAAGTGACAATGTCACAGTGTCGAATGATAAATGTGAATAACAAGAATGTAGTCAGTTACAAATGGTATTCATTATAATCAATCTAAAACTATTTTCTTCTATTTTTCTTATTGTCACACCAGTTAGTATTGCCTTATTTTCATATCAGTCATACGGAAATATGAAAAGGTAGGCTGAAATTGTAGACCATTTAAATATTTAGCTTGATCTATTTTAGTTAATGTTATATGTTGTCTCTCTTGCTCTCCAATATTAATAGTAGTTTTCTCCAATGTCAATGATTGTGACTTATGGAGTGTTAAACCCCAAGTAAGTTTCATTCGTTATTGGTTTCTATTACCTCATTTAAAAGCAAAGTGACTAGCAATGTTCAATCATGGAAAATGGGAATAATAAGAATGTAGTCAATTACAAATAGATTACAACTTCGAGAAGCAAAAATTTCAGGTAAGTGAACATTTTATTTAATATGAAATTCAAGTATTTTATTTATGGATGAATTACTGTTCTTATACATTCATAGATATTATATTCCATTTATTGACTATGTTCTTTAACAACCATAAAATATATGGAATATGATAGAGAAAAAAATGGCATATAACATATTTTAATATATTGTAGTAAAGATCCTACCTTGTCTCTCTTTCTCTCCAATATTAATACTAGCTTTCTCCAAAGTCAATGGTTATGACTTATGGATTGTTAAACGCCAAGAAACTTTCAATGTCAATTTTTTTTTTTCTATTACAAGATTTGAATGAGAAGTGACTAACAATGTTGAATGATGGAATATGCGAACAATAAAAATGTAGTCTACTACAAATAGTTTACAATTTCAAGAAGCAAACATTTCAAGTAAGTGAACATTTTATATTCAGGTTACGTACCATTGTTTTTCCCCTTCCATATTCCAAATCTTCTACTGTTAAATTATAATGAATAAATGCACACCATTAATTTAATTTCTCTCTAATGATATTTGTGTTGTCATCCAAATAAATTATAATGAATCAATGCACACCATTACTCTAATTTCTTTCCAATGATATTTATATTATCATCCAAATAAAAGGGTTACTGAATCCTATTAATGATTTTGCACCCATGTGAGAAAACATTATGTGAAAAATAAATTGAATGCCCAATTAATTTCTTATGAAAATCACACACCCGTAAAGGTCAATAATATTAAAAAACAAATGACGATCTTCATCCTTGCATAATACAAAAATCCAGCTTCCATAACCGCATGTTTTTTATATCACAACAAAACCTCTTTGAATAACATACCCCCCTGCAGAAATATCTTTGAATAACGTATTATCACCAACAAGATATCTTTGAATAATGTATTATCCCTTGCAATGTATTATATTTGAATCTAAAGAGCTATGATGCTAATAATGTAAAAATAAATAAATAAAAACAAAAAGGAAAATAATGTATGAAGTATATAATGAACTCATATTGAACCTTTAGATCTACGATGCAAATATACAGAAAAACATAGCATAAAATGAGTAAAATGGAAAAAAGGAAAAATAACCTATAAATATATAACCCAAATTAGTAATAACTATTTACTACCATTTTGAAAAAAAATATATTAATATTTCTTTGTTTTTCTTGTCTTTTCCTTTTTAGGATAAAGAAAAATTAAAATTTCTTTATCGAAGCAAACCAAATTTCCTTATAGAGCCTAAAATTATTATAATGAATTATTAAACATTACTAGTTCTTTTTAATTGGGTTAAGGTCATATATATATATATATAACTTATGATTAAGAAGCA
This sequence comes from Pinus taeda, assembly GCA_000404065.3. Taxonomy (NCBI): domain Eukaryota; kingdom Viridiplantae; phylum Streptophyta; class Pinopsida; order Pinales; family Pinaceae; genus Pinus; species Pinus taeda. The sequence continues at coordinate 292,550 of APFE030825243.1, read as the reverse complement.
ACTATGAACAACATTGAATCCACACCTCATCCTTACATTAAAGAAATTACCAATTACCCTTGAGTTAAAACAATTGCATCATTATCCAACGCCTTAAACTTGCTTCACAAAACTCCACTAGTCTAAAATGTGATTTGATTTTTTTGTAAAAAATTGCATATCATATATGAATGCATCTCTCCACATGAAATATTTATGTACAGTTGCTACAACAAAAATAATTCATTGGATGGCTTAACATCACAATATCTTCTATTTCAATACATTGATTTAAAAATTATCTGTTACCTTTTAATTCCCGAACTCATGGTAATATTTTCACATAGAGTTAATGGAGTGCAAACTAGATTACACTTTCTCCATATTAAATTAAATCAAGTATGTTTTTTAACATATTATGATGAACAATATTATACTTTAGTAATCTATCTTTACCTCAATTCCTAAGAAATAATGCAACTCACTTAAATCCCTCCTTTGAAGCTCATGTGGAAATTAGGACTTTGTATCCCTAATTAGTTGTTTATTATCACTAATCAAAACAATGTTAACAAGTGATCACCTTCTTTCTTGATGTAAATCCAATGCTCCATATCACTTCTTATGGACACACTCTCAAAATATCTTTTTCAAATCACTACTATCATTGTTGTAGGGACTATTTCAATCCATGCAATGATCTCTTTAGCTAATGTACCATGTCCTCTCTCCATTTTACTACAAATCGTTATTCTTGGTTTATGATGATTTCTTCGTTGACCTCACCATAAATACATGCCATCTCCACATTTATTTTCTTAGCTTCCAAATCATAAGCCACCATTTGTGTCAACATCAGCCTAATAAAGGTCATTTTTGTTGTTGAAGAGATAGTATTTTAAGAAACAATATCCCAATCCACTTTAGAGTACCACATTGGTACGAAATGAGCTTTGTATTTCTAAATGTAACATTCTTCATTATGCTTCTTCTCTGACAGGAATTTTGATCAAATGATATTCCTTCCTTCAAGAAACCCCTATAAACACTTTCAGAAGGCTTAAATTCATCCACCAAAATATCCTCATTTTTGGATACTAAGGGAATATTGAATTTCTTAGATTACTACCGTGGGAAGAAAAAACACAATAGCTAAACCTAGAGTACTCTTAGAAATACATGTTAAGACTTTTTCACTTAAGAAATATCCTCCCCAAATTTAATCTTTGATCTATTTTATCATGTTCAAGTTACATAATCACTTTTCCTTTGGGTAAAATGGAAGAAGAAGTTTTTTCTTACCTTCTACCTTTCAAAATTTTCATCCAACACCTATGATAATGGTTTTATCCTCACATGCTCATATAATGGTTTTAGGTTGAAAGATATGCTCATATAATAATGATACATTGTAATATTTATTTTGCAATAGATTCTGTTAGCACTCCTCAGTGTCCCAAGGCTGAGAAAAGAGATTGACTGAGGTAACCTCAAACCAACATTTAAGTTTGGTATCTATCCCTACCAAATCAGAGAGGGATCTCTCAAGAATCTCACAACGAATAAAATATCTAGGAAGTAAAATAGATCTTAGGCTCAATACTCAAAGCTCAGTAGGTCTGAATTTAGGGTTTGCTGGAGCAGGGTACATAGGTTTAGGAAACTAGGTTAGGGTTTCAAAAGATCAGCTGCAGAGATATAATGGGCCAAGGTAGGTAGATTAAGTGAATTTTTTGAGTTTTCATTGTGTTGTAGGGTTGAAAAAGTGAAGGATCAAAATGAGCATTTGAGCTATGAATTAATTTGTTAGAGGAAATTAAACATAAGCATGAAAAGCTCATCAAAATGGAGCATACACATATGAATTCTTCTTGAAGACTACTGAGATGATCGCATGAAAGAATAAATATGGAAGTAAGGAGACATAACATTCATACTACTGATAAATAAAAGAAGAAACACTATTACAAATTCATACCAAAGCAATCCCATGATAATAGCTGCAAACTGCCTCTATTACTCTTGCAAAAGTGATGGTGTACACTAGCTTCAAAACCTTTGTCTCCCAAGCATCCAACCCTCTCTATGACTTAGATCAGGCTACATATAGACCAAAAGCCAAATTCCCACCCTCTCAGGGGTCAAATCCATCATGATAGGAGTTGTTTACATCAATCTGTCCAACCTAACCTTAAACTAGGGAGGTTAGAAACTAACTCCCTGTTTAGACTTAACTAACTTAATTGACATTCAAAGCATTAATTACAATGAATTTGACATGAAATGACTCTTACCATCACAATGACACTTCTTTAAATCATGTAAACTTATTAAAAAATAAATTACATTGACAAAAGTTGACTTTGAACAAGAAAAACTAAAAAATTGGCTTTCTTCCATAGAAGCACAGTGTGCGTTGCAGAAGCACAATGGAAAAATAGGGGTCAAGGATGTAATGGTATCATCTTAACCATAACCTATTTTACAAAAATGGTAGATGTTTGTGTATAGAAGGTTGTTTTGAAGAACAACCTCTCTCAGTTTTGTGAAATTAATTCCCATATTCTTGGAACCCATGCCACAAAAGAATGACAGAAATAGGCAATTAAATTGGAGAATTTGATTTTCTGAAATAGGCCTCAAAGAAAGTTCGAATATCTCCCAATCCATGAAACCTGTATAGAAACTAAAGGAGGGTATTGTCATTTGGTCTATCATTAACAAAAAAATCCTCTGGGTCTTCAAAATAAATCTCCAGTTGGTCAGAAACCACTTTTTAAAATGATGACTAAAAATAGAGTCAAAAGCATAGTTTAAGGGATAGAAGTACACCATGAAGCTTTGAGGGCACTTTTTAGGGAATTTCCTTAATCATTTTTTTGAATTGAGGGTTGTTGAAGATAGCTTAGGAACCTTACTTTCCATATGAACCTTCAAACTTGAAAAAGTCCTTCTCCAAGGCATGTAAAAATCAATTTTTCCAAGGCAACTCCAGAATGCGAGGGGTCCAAAAAGGTAGCAGAAACATGTATTCTAGGTGGTTTTTGAGCTTTTCGTTGCAACTGTGAAGTGACATGCAACCAAGTCCATATCTGACATGTACTACTCAATATATATCCATCCATGCAAAAATTTCATTATTTGGTGGCTCTGAGAAGAAGCGCAGCATGAGTTCACTACGCTTCTGTGCATCATCAAATTGCCAAAAATTCCAAAATTGCCCAAAAGCTCAAATTTTTTCCAAAATTTCTCAAAATTGTTTCTAACTTATTTTTTTTCCTTGTCAATGATGGGTTAGAAAATCAATGATGCATCAGCAAGAAAATTAATATTGTCTCTCTTCTTTAGCTTGATTAGGGTTTTCTTCAGCTTATTTTTCATATTGCTAACCCTAATTTGGCAAATCTGGTTCCTGGTGAAGTAGTACCTTGCCACGTGTCTTTGAAGCTTCGCATCCCTATTTGGACTATTTAGGAGCATCTCCAAGTTCTCGTTGACCCTACCAATCCAATACTCTTTGTCCTTTTCAAGATCAACTGCAATGGTATCCTCAATGTCTTGTTGACCTAGTGGAGGAGATGACTCACTCCCGTTTTATTTCTACCTCTTTAGTCCTCTTATCTTTGGCCTCCTTGGCTTGATCTAAAACTCTTTATACTCAAGTTTCTCCACATTTATTACAGCCTTAATTTTATCATGCATGGTTACATCTTCATGAGCTGAGAAATGTACCTTAGAAAACTCTTTGAACACTTTTTCCCTAATTACTACTCCCATGATGATGAGTATGGTGATGACACAACTCATATATGACTCATTGATGATATGCCCTACTGATGACACCTAATGGATATCTATGACCATGATTAAAGATATTTGAAACCTTGTAGTATGCATGACAATGATATGATGGCCTTTAATGATGACCAAGAGAGACTCTTGGTGACCTATCACAAGGAGTGATAACAAGACCATGGCATCATTTTATGACCATGAGCATGGAGGGGAGTAGTAATGACCTAGAACTGACCAATGACCAAATTTTATTTGAAAATATAACAATTTGACCAGATGATCCTATCAACCACATGGAAAGAGTACATTTGATCACTGGTGACCCATAGACACTAACATTGGCTCCAACTGGGGATGGAAGCTCCTTTACGAAGTGTCGAGAACATTGTACACCAGGTAGCCTCATCCTTTGGGTGATGAAGTCTAAATAAAAAAATTGACACTCAAAATACTGACTGACTAAACTTAAGAAAAACAGAAACTGACTTGACTTGATTGAAAAACTTGACTACTAACTGAACTTACTTACACATGGCTGGAGACTCTATGGATATATTACAACCCTACATCTTAGATTCATATTAAATAACATGGGTGACTAGGGTCTCAAAGAGGAACCTTTTGTTACCCCAAATCGATAGATAATAAGCTTTCCATCCTCCAAAAGTAATTTTCTCAATGGTATATTTAGAATTGAGCGGATGATGAGTATAAAATTATGTTATTTAATATGGGCATTGAAACATTTTATTTATAGTTCTCTCACAGACACAAAAATATAAAACTAAAAATAGAATGAATTACACATCACGCAATATAAATATGATATAAAATTAATGTTGAATTTGAAGTATTTTATTCATGATTGGCATAAACTTTTGTTGTTATTACTATTTTTAGATTTGTTAGTGTAATTATTACTTTATTATTTTTAAATATGATGTTATATGACAATATCTTCATTATACTAAATTATAATGCACAATAAATACATTTTTGTTAATTAGAAATAATATTACATTAAACATTTTTTTCTAGTTTGTTTCAATTTTAATTTTTAATAATGCAAATTTTCTCTATTCTTAATATTTCTTTTCTTTTAACTTTTAATCTGGGGATGCAGACAGAAATTTCATACATTATACCTAGTATTTAAAAAAAATTTAACAACAAATAATCTTCCTATATATATATATTATTAAAGAAAATTAAACAATATAATCTTCTACTATGAATATATAAAAAAGACATTTTTTTAATTAAAATATTTTATAAGATAAATATAGATATAAACTTCAAAGTATAATAAACCATTCATAATTGAATCATCATTTTAGGCAAATATTGAAATGATGATATTTTGCCATAACATCAAAAAAAAAATATTTCCAAATTTTAATTCAAACAAATCACTTGAAATTTATATTTAATAACTTGTAATCATTAGTTAAAAAACAACTTTGTTATTCTGTTAAAAAAAATATTCCTAAAATGTAAAAGACATCTTTATAAATTTGAATCATATTTAAAAATTATCTTCTAAATAATTCATATAAAATTTGAGTTACCATATTTAAATCAAAACTTTTATTTAACTTTTAATAAAATCATTTTATTCATGGTCAACTAATAATTCAGAACCCATTGAGATAATATTAAAACTTGAGTTACCATCAATAAATCAAAACTTATATTTATCTCTAATAAATTAAAATCATTTAAGGGAAAGAAACTATTCGTAAAAGGTAAAATACATCTTTACAAGTTGGAAACATATTCAAAATTATAATTACGAGTGATTCAACACCTATTAATATAATAGTAAAATATTATTACAGTGTCATGTTTTAATCATGAATCAAAAAACCTATTTTAAAAACTTATATTTATTTCTAATAAATTGATATCATTTAAGGCAAAGAAACTATTCGTAAAATGTAAAATACATCTTTACAAGGAAACATATTCAAAATTATAATTACGAGTGATTCAACACCTATTGATATAATACTAAAATATTCTTACCGTGTTAGGTTTTAATCATGAATCAAAAACCTATTTCAAATATTAAATTATTTGAATACATTTTCTGAACAAATAGACCAACCTAAGTAACAAACTAAACAATATGATTCTTCATCATCACAAAAAATTACATTAAATTACTTATTTACCCATTATCAAATTATTTATTTACCCATTATAAAATAATGGCATTAAAGTCACGTACAGTTCATACAATTTTTTTGGGCATTCAAATTTTGTTCATCCAGGAAAGTAAGATGGTTTCAGATATTCACCAGTTACCGGAAAGGCCACAATAAAATTTATTAGAGCTTAAGATCATGAAGAAAAACAAATTAAACTGACAAAACAGTTAAGCAAAACAAATGGACCCATGAGTCGTCAAAGTTCTGTAAAATTGATTAATAATAAAAACTAAAATTCGTTATTTCAAACAAAAAAATTCATGTAAGTAGAAAGACATGCATTCCATGGTCTCTGATTTCTGCAAAAGGTGGCGGTGAGTCGAACAGTTTTGCGAGCGCTCAATTACGAGGCGGTTGGTAGTATCATCCGTTCAAGATTTTATTGCCGCATCCGCATTTCCGCAACACGGGATAGTAATCCTCTACATGTTTTGGAGTGCACTGCAGTTTTGGAGTGACGGCGCACTGCACAGGCTTACAAGGGTTGCACGCCTCGCATTTAGCAGCGCATGATGGCGGCGTGGAGCCAATATGCACCCCTCGCAATGCAACCTCGCTTCTAACCTCTCCCATCACCTAACATCCGTTTTATCATTCAATTGTACACCAATATCTTCAATCCAATCCAATATTTAATATCAAAGATTACAGAGAAAACATGGATTTCAGAAACGAAAGGTTACAAAGAAAGCAGCGCCACGACGTTCCGACGAAGGCGTGGTTTGTTTATCACTAATTTCTCTCCCAGCGATCTCTGCATTATCCAAAGGGTTACTGTATCATTTTGGTGTTTTTGCAGGCATGCGAGAAAACATTTTGCGCAAAATAAATTGAAAACCCAACGAATATTTTATGTAAAATACGCACCCCTAAAGCTCAATAATATTAAAACAGAAACGAGGATCTTCATCCTGGCATAACCCGAAAATCCAGCTTCCATATCCCCGTCTTTTTCTATATCTCAGCAGAAACCTCTTTGAATAACGTACTCCCCGACAAAGATTGAAGAACGTACTCCTTAACAAAGATCGGAGAGAAATTCTGGATCAGAATGTACTCTCTACTCTTTCACAAAGATTGAAGAGAAATTGTGAAACACACAGCTCTTATCAATATTCGAAATAGTTAAATAAATTATATAGAATACATCACAGAAAATAATTGGAGTCAAAGTCAACTAAACTAAACTGAAGTAAATCTAAACTAACTATAACACCTAACACACAACAAAACAGATGACACCTACAAACAAGATGATACTTACAAAATGTGAGATTAGTATCTCAACACCTCAGCAGAAATCTATTTTAATAAGGTATTCTCCCAGCAAATTGTGTCTTTGTATAATGTATGCAGAAGTCTATTTAAACAAAGTATTCTCCAAGCAAAATCTCTTTGTATAATGTATGGAGAAGTCTATTTGAACAAGGTATTCTCCCAGCAAAATCGCTCGGTGCCCGAATATTGTATATATTGAATCTAAATAGCTACGATGCTAATAATAAAAGGGTAAAAGAAAATCATAAAACAAAATTAACGCATAAAGCATATAAAGAAGTCACAGTGAACCTTTAGAGCTACAATCCAAATCGAGCGGTGCTAATAAGCATAAAAACAAAACTAATGCATAAACCATATAAACAAGTCATAATGAACCTTTAGAGCTGCTGTCAAAATCGAAAGAAAAATAAAGCAAAAATTAAATAACAGAAAAAAGAAAAACGACGTAGAAACCTATAACACAAATGAGTAAGTATAATTTTTATCACTTTGGGAAAAAACATTATTAATATTTTGAGGATAATTTATTATGATTCAAATGACAGAAAAACAACATATAAATGGATAGACCAGCAACTAATCTTGCAAAAACTTAAATCATGTTTTTGAACTCTACTATAGATTCAACACCATATTTTTGAAGTCTACAATGGATTCAACAGCATCTTTTTGAAGTCTACAATGGATTCAACAGCATCAAAAACAGGCACCCAAAATCTTGAAGTTTAACAACTTTAATTTAGATTTAAGAAAACCCCTGCCTAAATTTATCAAAATATTGCCAAAATTTTCATGATTTTCTGTGAAAAATAATGTCAATTTAGTAACATGCCAGAAAAAAGTTATTAATATTTGTAAGTTTTTCCTCTCTCTTACTTTTTAGTATAAAGAAAAATTGAATTTTCTTTATAGGGTATAAAATCACTATAATAAAATATTCATTCAATATATAAATAAAATAATTATTGAAAAATAGTCATGTCATGTTACTATGTAGAAAGAATAATACTTCTTAATTGAACTAACATTATTAATATATATCTTAATAACAGAACTTTAATGAGAAAATGTTATGAACAACATTGAATCCACACTTCATCCATACATTAAAAATATTTGTAGCAATATTTGTACCAATTACTTCTTTAGTTAAAACATTTGCATCGTTATCCAAAGCCTTAAACTTACTTCTAATTGCTTCACAAAACTCCACTAGTCTGAATTGGAATTTGAAATTCTTTTTCAAAGCAATTGTACATCAAATATGCATGAGTCTCTCTTCAAATTGAATATCTATGTACACTTCATACAACCAAACCACTTCACTTCATTGGATGCTTTCAAAGTCACTATCTCTATAGCCTCTCTATGTATAAAAACCACATCTTTAAAAGTCTCTATATAATTAATTTTTTAATTAATATTTTTTAACATGTCATATCCCTTTTTGTGCATACATTGAACTATTTTTATTATTAATATTTTTTAAAATGTTACATATCAACTTCATATTGAATATTGAAGGAATTATAAATATCTCTTATAACTTGAATTATAATGTACCTATTAATGGAACAAGAGTGCTCTCTCTCTCTCTTAAATGTTATATATTAGCTCCATATTAATAATGAAATAAATTACGCATCTATATTATAATGCAGAGTGAAATATATGATTTTTTAATTTAAATTACTTTATTTTACTTGATTATTACGATTATGATTAACCTCCACTAAGACCATTGTGTGCTATTGGACCTTAAGAAGGTAAGAGATTAATTGTGACTCTTTAATATTTTAGGTCTATGATGAAAAATAAGAGAAATAAGTGCTCCAAGATCACTATAGTTTGTTGACCTAACAAGTGAAAAAGGTTGGCAAATTATCTCATCCTAGGTTTTTGGAAATAGACCAACATGCTTAGTTAAGATTTCATGAGAATTAGTTTTTATCTTTAAAAAATCATTTTCCTCTTTGTACTAGTTAGTACAAAAAGATAATTCTGGTTAGCAAGGGTGGGATTGATCTTCTCCTTATAATATCTTAGCTTCCTTTCCCCTCTAGCTCCTTATCATTTCACAATTTATCCTTAAATTTGGAGGTAATGGTATTTTTAATAGTATCCATATTCTCTGAGATGATCTCCTCTTTTATCCCCTAGTATTCAAGCCCAGACTAGGCATCCTTATTCCATCCCCACTTGAAATAAACAATACTACACGAAGGGCACTTTTAAGACAAAAGAAAACTTTTGTCTTAAAAAATCATTTTTTATTTTAGTCATTTTACATTAAAATTTAATATCAATTGAATTGTCTTAAATATAAAATTTAAGACAAAAACATTTTGAGACAGAGATATTTTGAGACGAAACTTTATATTTAAGACAAAAATAGTTTAAGACAAAAACAGTTTGAGACAAAACTTTATATTTAAGACAAAAATATTTTGAAACAAAACTTTATATTTAAGACAAAAGTAGTTTGAGACAAACATTTAAAGACAAAACTTTATATTTAAGACAAAATGAAATTCAAGAAAAAATTATTTTAAGACAGAACTTTAGATTTAAGACAAAAACAGTTTGAGATAAAAATATTTCAAGACAAAACTTTATATTTAAGAAAATGGCCACTTTAGATGAAACATATTTAAGACAATTAACAATTAAGACACAAACATATCAATTCAAAACAATATTATCTAACAACTGCAAAATTGACTCTCACAGTGCGCCCTAAGTCAGCCAAATTGCAAGAAACTACTGTTTTGCGCCTATACCGAGGTTGTTATTTTACTTACCATTCACATTATCTTGTATAAAGACAATGTGTTGGCCTCTTTGTTTTGTGGGGGTAGTCGACTAAGAAGAATACAACAACTTTTACTGACAAGATTTATCAAACATCAATTCCTCTTTTGTCCCTTTCATATCTATCGATACGATTAGAGGCAACTTGTCTATCATTGCATTCGACACTACGACACAAATGGGGATATTAAGAAAAATTCTTAAGAGAAAATAAATGTTTTGTCTTCAAATTTTCAATATGAGGCACTAGTAAAAAAAGGTAAAGGTGAGGGATTAGGGGTCTGTCTTTACATTGTTGATAGGTTCTTCAAAAAGTGGAGTGTTTGAGGTTGAAAAAAACTGATGGGATTTAGGGCGATGGAGGCCGACAAAAGAGGTGTGCTTCATGAGAGGAGTGATGGAGGAACTTTTTCTAAACATGGATAAGCAGTATCATAGTTAGAGTACCTTTTGGGGTCTCCACCAATATTGTTTTAATATTTGTTTTTTGACTATTTCATTTATTTTGAATGCTACTTATATCTGTTGGTTGCTATTATCAACAAATTATTATGCTGGAGCTCTTGACTGTCATCGACAACATGGATCAGATTCACCTGAAGGATTGTTGAAAAATGCAGCAATAAATTCTTAATTTGATTTTTCCTTCATTAAATTGAGAAAAAATGAATTTCCACATTACTATACAACTTGGATGCAATTAACTTCTGTGACATGCCTTGCATCACCCACTTTACTGAGTAAATTCGAGTTAGAGGAGTTAAAGTTTAGTTAAGAATTTGTGATTGCTAATTTGTATCAATCAAAGTTAATTATCTTGAGTTGTATTCAAGTAAACTAGTTCTAATTGTTGGAGGAACTCATGGAAGGTGGGTTGTGCAGTGGGACTTCAGTCAAACTCAGTGATCATCAGGTTAACTGATCAATCATCCCAAAATAACTAGTACATGCAAAGAATTTGAGTTCCCCAGCTGTGGTGGAGATTCCAAGGTAGTGTAACATCAGTTCTAGGCTAGTCTTGAGTGTACAAGTATCGCATGCAATCAAGTGATCAACCTTGGGAATTGCGCAATCCATTTTGGAAAATTTCCTAAATAATAGGGGAATAATTTCTCGAGGAATTGTGCAAGGAAATAGGGGCTCAAGAAAAGGCATAAATTACGAAGTTTGGGTCAGAGATTCTCAATGAGTAGAGAGAGGTTATTCATTTGCAATTTGTGCTAGTTGAACAAAGAAATTGTAATACATATATGTTCATCATATTAATGCAAGCATACATTGGGGCTTTTACCATATTTCTTTCCCCAAGAAAGATACAGTGTGCATGTGTGTTATTTCTTATTTCATGTCTGAATTTTTTTTCTATGTTGGGAATTAACTTCCATAGTGTAGTAGACTAGGTTTTTGTCTTGTAATTTTGATTAAAACTTCATGAGGAGTTGAAAATCTACACCATAATTTATACATGGTATTAGAGCAAGATTCACATTAGAGTAGGAATTTCAAAGTTGTTTCTCAGGAGGTTCAAATTTGTAGTTCAATGTAGTAGGATCTCTTCTGAGTAGGTTCACACAAGTTCGTTATGAGCTTGTAATAGTTGGTGTTATTGTTCAAAGGATGACTTGGTAAGCCTAGCTCTTCTAGGCCTTCCCAAGAGCTGGCATAACTAACAAGATTTAGTGAATGGAAGGGAGAAACTACCGAATTGGGAAAACTTATGGTCTAAATTGGTACAAGAGGAAATAAGGCAGAATACCAGAGATGGGACCTCATCCAAGGGAAAGAATAAAGAAAACTTTGGATTGGTTTGAAAGGGAAAGAAAGGAAAATGGAATAAATCTAAAACAAAACCAGAATCCAGTCAAGGAGGAAAGAAGAAATATCTGTCAAAAATTAAATGCTTGCATTGTCATGAATGTAGGCACTGTGCCATGAAATTTCCACACAAAAATGAATGTAAGAAGACCTTAGGAGCATCAGCATGTTAAACCTTAGTGCCATAGTTCGAGCCTGACTTTACCCTTATCATATCCATGACTAGCACAGTGATGGGGAGTGTATGGTACCTGGACTCAAGTGCATCGTTCCACATGACAAGGTGTAAATATTTTTTCAGTGACTTGGAGGAGAAAGATCTCTAGATTCACATTAAGCTAGGGGATGAAAAAAGGCACAATGTGATTGGTATTGGTACGGTCACCTTTCAGAGGGAGTGAAGCTTCCCTCTTAGGCTCAAGGATGTCATGTTTGTTCTAGGCCTAAAGAAAAATCTGATCTTTGTTACAGTTTTGGAAAAAAGCATTCTTGAGACACATAGCCACGGGACAAGTGAAGCAGATCGGGATTCATGTGAAGAACCTGCATAAGCTAGATGTGGAAGACTATGCTGCATTAAGCACTAAGGCGGAGAAAGTGCAAGTCATGATGTCGATGAAATTTGGCACCAAATACTTCACCATTTGCATCATGGTACCTCGAATATTATACAAGAAATAACCACTGGCCTCCCTAAAGGATCACTTAAGCAGTAGGATGTATGCAAAGGATGTACATTGCGGAAGTACATAAAATCCACATTCCATGATCAAGACAACAAAACACATGTAGTCCTAGAAGGGATCCACTATCATGTTTATGGATATTTCTCAGCAACCTCCACTGTCGGACACAAATATTTTTCCATTTTTATTGATGAATTCTCACGGAAGTGTTGGATCTTCTTCATGGGGAAGAAAGATGAGAGATTCTCCAAGTTTGTATATTTCAAGGCACTGGTTGAAAAAGAAGCTAGTAAGAAGGTGAAGGCTCTGTTGTAGTAGTTGCAACACCCTCCAAAATTTTGGCCTGCACTTAAATTTCAGAGCCTACTATGGATATTGTGATCGATCATTCCTTAGTCACTTATTGGTAAGTTGATGGTCTCAATCTCCCCTTTTCTATATTAAGAGTCATTCATGCTTTTATATTTACATAGAATGTGTTATCTTTGGGCCTGAGGGTTATCACTTATCATGCAAAGGGAGGTTTTTTTTTGCTTCAAGGGGAAATATTTATTATAATTGGTTTTCCTCACGACATAGACATGTTTCACACTCATTTCACACACTCTTACACAAGTGTCACCTTTATCCTCGCAAAGTCTATCATCGGAGTTGCACTTGTCGTAAGCTGCCACGAAGGTTGTTGCATTAAGAGAAGTATGAGTTATATGTTCTGGATGGTCTGTGTTGTATCACTAAGTTTTCAAGTGTGTGATCATAGTCAAGTTTTATCACTGTCCACATCAGTTCCATTGATCTCACACTTAGCCAAATTTCAGAGTTTCCTTAGCAACCTAGCCTCATCCAACTTTCCTAAACTGCGCACTTCACATATGTGACCCTCAAGATTTTCCCCTTCCTGTTGAAACTGTGCAATGCATAGAAATCCCAACTTCCCTTAACATTCAAAATTGTGTGGTGGTTTCCTGTAATCTCCTTCCCTCTGTCGGAACCCACTATCTCTAGAAACTATGCAGTTTTATCCCTTGGCTACCTAGTTTTCCTTGCATCATGAAACTGTGTAGATGTGTCCTCCTAGGGGCTCACCTTATAATAGTGCCTTGTATCCTAAAACTATGTAAATGTTTCCTCCTAGGGCCTGATCCCGCAACAGTCACTGCCCACTGAAACTACACAATTATGTCTCTGAGGGGCCATGAAGAAGGATGACATGATAGATGACTCTCAGCGAGTTGAGGAGAAAAATAAGTAGACCAAGGAACACAAGGTATGATAGAATATCAGTACCACATGAAGACTCCATCTGATGCATAACCCTTTGGAGGGTAGGTATGGAAAACAAAGCACGTGTTTTGAAATACACCTCTTAGTGTAGATTAAAAGATTACTTATCAGTGTCGTATCGTTTTGTTTTCAATGACATGCATGGTGGCAAGAATTGAAAGTTATTCAATGTGTTTTCTTGACGTCTCTTGCTATCTTTCACTTGTTTATTACATATCTTAGAAGATGAAGAGTATTACCACTTGTTTATTTAACCTACGAAGGTTGTGACCAACATGATCTTATGACTAACCAGGCATGATGCAAGGCATCCTAAGTTGGATGAAAGATGTTTAATGATATGTATATAGTCATTACACTCCTTTTCATTAATCCTTTGCATTAATCCTTACTTTGTATCTTTCATGTACCCTCACTGCTTTTCAGATTTGGCTACCTATTGCCATTAGTCTCTTAGCTATATCGTGACAAAGCAAGGGAGCGAATTTCTTTCAACCTCATTTATTCAAGGTTCTTCATAGAAAGTATCGAGCTAAGAGAAGGAGATGTGGAATCTCATTATAAAACTCTTGAAAATACTTTGCATGTTCGAACCTATCCAAATGATTAAGCTAGCACTTAGCAACATTGTCAATCTTGGAAGACTCAAGAAAGATAACATCTACAGATATTATAAAATTCTTATTCACTTCATCATAAAGATGGTAGTCTTTGGAGGTATGAGCACCCAAAGAAGATACTTGTGTGACTCCTTGCACTGAGTTTTTTCAACTGTTCCTTAGGTATGAAGGCATAACAGGAGGAACCAAAAACCCTGAGATGCCTCAATGAAGGAATGTGGCCATATCACATTTCATAAGGAGTCTTGTTTTTGATAGCATGAGATGGACACCTATTCTTTATATACACAACATGTAGAACCACATCATCACAAAACCTTATGAACTTGACATGTGAACTATTCCAAGTTCATAGTGAAAGTAATACATTCTAGTGAACTATCTATTGGAAAATGCAGCAAGAAATTGTCAATTTGATTTTTCCTTGATTAAATTGAAAAAATTTGAATTTCCACATCAACAGACAACTTGGATAATGGTAACTTGTGTGACATGGCTTGTGTCACCTATTTTACTCAGTAAATTCAAGTTGGAGGAGATAGATTTCAGTTCTACATATGTGATTGCTAATTTGTAGGAATAAAGGTTAATTATCTCACGTTGTTTTCAGTTAAACTGGTTCTAACTTTTGGAGGAACTAGTGGAAGGTCATTTAAGCAGTAGGACTTCATTCAAACTCAGTGATCATCTAGTTAACTGATCAATCAATCCAAAATATTTAGGTCATGTTGAGAAGTTGAGTTCCCTAAGATTGGTGGAGATTCGAAGGCTGTTTTAATTTCTTGTAGCTCACACATTTGCAAGAACTTACTATAACCATAGTGGACGAGTTAGCTTGAGTAGGAGATTCTTGTGAAATTGGAGAGGGAATGATTGTTGGTGTCATTAATATCCTACCAACAATTTGTTTTTCACCACACTTAAGTGTCTCCAATCTAAAGATTTAAGTCTCCAATCTTGTGTCTCCAATCTAAAAGGGGAAAAAATATAAAGGGCCTTCTTGGTCCTCTTCTCAACCCACAATATTTTTAGCTTCTCTCTTGTGCTTACACTCTAGTCTTCTCGTAACTCCAGAATGGAAAATCTTAAACACATTCTCATGATGTGCATTCAGGGAGGCATAAGTCACCATTGCTTTGCATCAAATTACCCCCCTAGAATTTCCTTAACATTTACATGAAAGAATATATTTTCCTTGTGGATGATTGTTAAGCTTCCCATCCCTATTTTGCCTCCCTCTCCTACCCTCATGAACCTGATAAGCTGAATTTAACCAATGTCACTGTATATGAGATAAACAACCCATCCAACTGGGTAGACTAAGTTGAGACCCTTTTAGAAACAAAATCCATCCATCCACATTGATATGGCCCTCTCCAACAACATCATCATGTTGTCTTCGAGATCTATCATTCCCATGATCACCATAAATTTCCCAGTCCTTCACTTAAATCTTTGGTAATGTCATCATTCTAATCACTTATACTTTATTGTATTGTTTCTTATGTTATGATTTCCTTTAATGGAAATATCTCCCTAGTAGGCATGAGTAACCAAATTTTAGTTCTTATTGAACTCTTTTGTTAACATACTTAATTTTCACTTTGACCTATTCGGTTTCAAATTCTAGTGTGGTTGGTTTGCTGGTTGACTACTAGCATTCACCAAGTGGTTATTGATGATCGTATTTAGTTTAGAGTGAACATTGGACTTTGCCTTGAAAACCAAGCCCCAAGAATATGCAATTATCATGGATCATTTCAAATATCATGCCTTTCTACAAAGGA
This sequence comes from Pinus taeda, assembly GCA_000404065.3. Lineage (NCBI taxonomy): Eukaryota > Viridiplantae > Streptophyta > Pinopsida > Pinales > Pinaceae > Pinus > Pinus taeda. The sequence continues at coordinate 276,282 of APFE030825243.1, read as the reverse complement.
ATACACTATTTTCATTAATGAAGAAAAGTTATATGAGAAAGAACCAAGGGGTTATGTTTTTCAACATTTCCACCTACATTTCCTATCTATCATTTTCTTATTGAATGGGAAAGTTGGGTTTTTAGGATTTTCAAATTAAATTTCTACACTAGTGGTGTTCATCTGGCATTTTGGTCTCCTTCTAAAATCTTATTTGGTATGTGCAAAATAAGCATTGGTGCAACTTTTAGTGATGCAATTTTTAAAGATATGTGAATTCTACATTGATGTAAGATATGCAATGTTCAATATCTACATGATACATTTTCTTGAAATTCTGTTAATACATTTGAAATTTGTAACAAGTATAAATTTTACTAATTAATTAGTATACTGATTATTACAAAATTGAAGTCAAAGGAAGAATAATATATAGTGTAGATTTATGTCAATGGAAAATGTTAAGGAAAAGGAATAATTATATAATTATAGGTGGACCATAGGGTTTGCATTCCTCAGCATCGTTGTATTCTATTTAAGGAGAGAGAAGAAGGAGAAGATGGCATCACTTTTGCTTGTTACGAGAGGAGAGAGCTAAATTGGGACCTGTTGCTCTGATACCATGTCGGGCCAGCTTTGTAACTCTAAATTAAATTTTGTTTAGCATTAAAAGATAATATGACTATATACAAGGAGAGGGAGACTATTGGTTTTCATCTCCCAATGTCTCTTCATCTTCTATATCCCTCTATTTATTGCTATTTATAATATTTACATAAGTTTTCCTAATCCCAAAGATTGGGTGTCAACATTTCCAATATTTGTGCTGAATCCAAATTCCTCTTTTGGCATGCCTATACTAAGGTTGCAAATGCACCTCATCACACAATTAGTATGTGATCTATTCACCTATATGGTCCTCAAATCATTCTATCATCATATTGTCCACAATATTCATCTGGACTTACTGTGAAAGTCATGTGCATCAGCTAGCAACTCCATGGATATAATCGTTTCCTCCAAGATATCCTCAAGCTTATCAATATGCGACTTTAATATTGTTAATGTCTCTCAATTTGTAGTATTAGGTCATTCAACTACTTCTCACCTTGTCCATTTTTGTATGAGGCCACTAGTTTCCTCTATTACCGAGTCACAAGGAAGACACTTTCACACCTACCGTCATCATCCTACTCACAATAGGCACCAAGTGTGGGGTTAATCATGAAAGGATAGCCAAATAGTCTAAGTGTGAAAGTGTGACTACCTTCTTTAGGAAGAATAGTTCAAAACTATAGATGACGTGACGTCATGGTTTCGATTCTCATCGAAACTACTTCGAGATCACCATTATGGAGTGAAAAAGGGAATGGAGAATATGTGCTTCTTTCTTAAGCGACAATGAAGATAATATTTTTTTTTATGGCATTATGAAGTAGTTTCATCAGTCTGAGAACCATTCGGTGGATGGTGAGGAGCAACATACTTATGCTTTCAAGGTATTATGTCAAGCTGGTCCAGTTGCAAATTGAAGGACATTTTTGCAAGAAAATTTCCTTTTCTACTACAGGAAGCATTGGAATTAATCCCTTAATTATTTATTGGATAAGGTTAGTGGAGGAAAATAAAATTAGCCTTGAGGACATGGCCTATTGGTAGGAAGTAACATATAGAAAAATAAAACAAAGAGACACAACAAATTTTAAAGGAAGAGCAACATGACTAAGGAAGAGAACAAATGATGAAGTATTTGACAATCCAGGGTTTTCATCACATTCCAAGGAAAAAGATTAGAAATGTGAAGAAGTGTTAAATGCGACAAAGAATGTTTTAAATAGTTATAAGGTCTTACTTGAAAAAAGAGTTCCGAGTGATAATAAGCTAATAATTTTCACTTGCCCGGTAGCTACATGTCTCAAAAGGGATTTCCCCTTATTGAAAATAACATCATAGCCATGATCCTCCAATACAACTATAGAGAGCAGGTTCCTCTTCATCCCAATTACATACATGACATCTTTTAGATGAAGGTGGGAGTATGACTCCCTCTGAAAGGTTACGATACCAATTCCTTTGGTATTGTACAACCTGTTATCATAGAACCTTGACCTGATAAGCTGTTGATTAGGAAGGCCTTGTGTAACTCTTTCAAACCTAATTTTGGATGAGGCTTAGTCTCCTCAACCTGAGAGGGCTCTCTCAAAGGATTAATGATAGTGATAATGGATTAGATGGCTAACTCTATCGAAAATTCGAACAACAATATATAAATGGTTGAAATATCAATGAACAAGCTTCCATTGGGCTATGGAGTCAAAGTATGTTTCAGTAAAACAACAAGATCAATTTCACATGGAAGTCAGAGCATAAAGGGTTTTAACATAGAAGAAAAACAGAGATATTATGTAAGGAACATAGCCTACAAACACATGAAGGAAGTTAGAGCATCATTAAATGAATTCTAAGTAACATGTGTCTATACGACTGCAAGTAAGTATATGAAGGAAACCATGAGAAAAATCAAGCATTGAAACCCTTTCTAAATCCTGAATAGTGAAAGCAAATCTTTGTATTAACCTGAAAACATGCAGTCACATACAATAGCACAATGTGCTTCTTTCATTGAAAATTGCCAAAAATTTGTACATTACATCTCTTGTCATATATAGAGTTCATTACAAGCTTGGATTCCTTCCTCCATCATGAGGGGAATTTGAATTTGCCATCAGTGACACCTATTCTAACCATAAAACAAACCTTTTAATGCATTTGACAGCTAACTAGAAGTCCTAGAGACCTAATACAACTAGGAGTGTAACTCCTTATTATGACTAAAACACCTCAACTAAACAATAAATGCATTTTTTCACAAATGCAACCTCATGAATTCGATTTTGATGAAGTCTCCCACGTTGTCACTTGATTGCTGATGACAAACCCTAGAAATTAGGGAACATGTTTCCCTGCTTTTAGGTTTAGGATCCTTGAAAGTTGGCACGTGGGACAGAGCCTTTATCTCCTCATCCATGAAATTTTTTTTGAAACTGAAGGACGTTTTTGTAATCCATGATTTCTACAAAAAAAACCTCTCTTGGTTTTTTAAAACACTTCTCCAGCTGCCTAGAATCTGTCCTTGAAAAACACATGTCAAACATGAAAAATCCGTTCCCTGGAATTTGGGTTTCAAAGAAAGCTTATTATCTCCCAACTGAAAAAACTTATGAAGAAAGTGATATAGGTTATTGTAGCTTGAGAGTTTATGAAGAGAAGCCTCCTTCATAATTCCAAAATACTTTTCCTCTGACCAAAAACGGATCTTGAAAAAGCCTACTAAAACCAGAAGACAAAGCTTGACTTTCAGCAGTTTCGTAGCACAAGTTTAACCATAAATTCCTCCAACCTCAGAATGAATTTGAAGAAAATGTTAGAGATTTTTTTAATTTGGTATGTTAGGAAGAAAAGCCTCTTTCTGTTTTCAAAATTGAGTTCTCAGCTACTCAGGACCCCTTCAAGAAGTTGACTAGTAAACACAGAAAGCAGAGTTTTTTATGCTTGAACAAACTTTTTCAGGAGTTTCGTAGCACGCTACGAAAACTCCTAGTTCAGTGATTTCATAGCTAGTTTCAAAATTTCTCCAAAATGATGTGAGATATGAATTCTAAACACCTAGTGAGGCTTCTAGGACATGGAATGAGGCTATCAAACTTTATTTGGAAAAGAGATATGACCTTAAAAGACTTCTAACCTTATGACCTAACCCTTAAAGCATGAAATGACCTAGAGACCATTTAACACCATGACTAGAATAATGGTTTGTAAATGAGAATGACACTAATTTTGATGAGATGACTCAAAAATTATAATACTATGACTAGAAACAAGGAAACTTTCCAAAGCTTAGAGACAAAGATTTTAGGGTGATAACACCACCCATCATCCCCAATTTCTATGTGCATTTGAAGATCCTTCTCCTCTAGTCTACTAAAGAAGTCTTTACATCATGTCATATGGAACGAGGCATCTGAATATAGATACCACACACTCCCCATTATAGTGGTTTCCATACATGCAATTAGGGTGAAGCATAATTTGGATTGTGAGGCAAGTGCTTCACCTCTTGCTCCTCTTGAAGGGTTCTTTTTATACTTCTTGTACGAATTCTTTCTTGCATAGTGCCCAAATTCATGGCAGTGAAAACATTTTATCTTGCTCAAGTCCTTCTTCTTGCAATTGTTTTGTCTAGTCTCTGGTTTTCTTTGGGAATTCTTTCTCTTGCCCTTATTTCCATTTCCAACCAAGGAAAAATTGTCTTCCCCCTTAGATTTGGATGTTATTCCATCTCTAGTATTTCGTTGATTTTATTCCTACACCAAATCAAACCAAAGTCTCTCCCAATCTGGTAATTTTTCGCTTCCATTTACAGAGTGCCAATGTCTATGTCTAGATTTTAGAATTCGTAGGAGGGCTAGGATCACTAGTTCTATAGAGGGAATATTTTCTCCAACTCCTCCAAGCGCATCTTGACACTGAATGAACTTTAAGAGTAATGTTAAATGGTTTCTCTTTTCTGCAATCAAATGTTTCTGAGCATGTTCCTCAATGCTAATCCTATTGGTGTGTTAGGGTTCAAAGTAACTTTTCCTTCCCCTTATTTAGAGAAAGAAATCTAGTTTAGAAAGAAATTGAGTTTAGAGAAAGAAATCTAATTTCACTACAGAAAGGGGTCAAAAAAGAAGTTATTTTTTTTGCAAGGAAATTAAAAATACATTATCACATTAGTTTATTGGTTGTCACTTATTAATATGAGCATGCAATTGAGGAATGGAAATGGCATCCAAATGAGAGACCATGAAATTAACAAACCTTGGACTTGGTGTGAGATCTCTGCCTTATACCCTCATTTTCTTACAAGTTTCTCCTATGCTATGGACATGCAAAGAGCCTTTTTTGTGATATATTACATGAACTATCGATAATGAAAATTAATGTCACCCATCACTTTATCTAGTTTGTATTTTGCTAAAAATATCAACATACCATTCCATTTTCTACGCAAAATAATTAGAGAAGTGGGCAGACATGCAAAGGGCCTTTTTTGTGATGTATTACATGAACTATATATGATGAAAATCAATGTCACTAATTGCATTTTCTAGTTTGTCTTGTGCTAAAAATATCGAAATACCATTCCATAGGTGAAGATACTATTAAGACCCCCTAGAGGAACCATTAATGAAGATGATCCAAAATAATAAGCACAACACCCTTTGTCAAAATTATCTTCATCCCAACATGATATAGTTTAGAAATCTAGTTTAGTGAAATAAACCTACTTTCACTATGGAAAGGGTTCAAACAAGAAGTTATTTTTTTTTGTAAGGAAATTCTAAATACATTATCACATTAGTTTATTGGTTGCCATTTATTAATATGTGCATGAAATTGAGGAATGGAAATGGAATCCAAATGAGAGACCATGAAATTAACAAACCTTGGACTTGGTTTGATCTCTTCCTTATACCCTCATTTTCTTAGGAGTTTCTCCTATGATATGGTGAAACATGTATCCCAACATAGACTATATTTTATGCTTATCTATGCAAAATCATTAGAGAAGTGGGTGGACATGCAAAGGGCCATTTTTATGATATATTACATGAACTATAAATGATGAAAATCAATGTCACTCATCGCTTTATCTAGTTTGTCTTGTGTTAAAAATATCAACATACCATTCCATAGGTGAAGATATTATTAAGATCCCCTAGAGGAACCATTAATGAAGATGATCCCAAATAATAAGCACAACACTCTTTGTCAAAAGTATCTTCATCCCAACATGATCTCTCACACTACTATGCGATATTCCATATATTTTCTTTATTGATGCTTATGGATCTTATGTCACCCCAAACTTAATACATCCTCCTAATAATATTTTCACTCCCTATATAGAAATCTTAATAGTAAATATGCATTAACCTTTTCCACAATAGTAATGGATATAAAATATTTAACTGAAAAAAATATAATTCTTCTAAATGAGAACTAATTGTAACGCTAACACCCTTTATATATTTTGCATGATCAATTTTTATTTTTTTTTGTTTCAAACTCTTTTTCAATTCGTTTAAATGTATTTTCCTATATTTTTTCAATAATTTGTGTATTATCTTAATATTAAATATTCATTAACCTTTTCCATAATAGTAATGGATATAAAAAATGCAACGAGAAAAAATCTAATTCTTCTAAATGGAAAACAATTGTAACTCTAACAACCTTCCTATATTTTGCACGATCAAAGGTTGTTTTGTTTCAAACACTTTTTCAAGTCGTCTAAATGTATTTTCCTATAGTTGTTGAATAATTTGTGCGTATTATCTTAATATGAAATATGCATTAACACTTTTTATAATAATAATGGATATAAAAAGTGCAACTGGAAAAAATCTAATTCTTCTAAATGAAAACCAATTGTAACTCTAACCGGCTTAATATTTTTTGCATGATCAAAAATTGTTTTGTTTCAAACATTTTTTCAAATCGTCTAAATGTCTTTTTCTATAGTTATTTAATAATTTTTTTGTAATCTAATTAATTTAAATAAAAACCAATTATAACTCCAACCCCTTTATATAAATGAGAACCAATTGTAACACTAACCCCTTTATATATTTTGCATGATAAAAAAATTGTTTTGTTTCAAACTCTTTTTCAAATTGTCTAAATGAATTTTCCTATTGTTTTATTTCAAACTCTTTTTTAGATCATCTAAAAATCCTATAGGAAAACTATAACTTTTTAAAATACACACAAGTTTCCCATAGTCCTATTTCCTATTCTTTCTATTCGATCAATTGATTCAGTAGACGGGAGCCCATAACCAAAGGGTGGATTTCCTATTCATGATACTTGCTCAATTGATTCAATAGAGGGGAGTGCATAACCAAAGGGTGGATTTCCTATTCATGCTACTCTTCTGAATTCATTCAATAGAGGGGAGCCCATAACCAAAGGGAAAAATGGAGATCAGCATCGAGATTTCCAGAAGCTGCAGAAGCCATAGTTATCCCTCTTCATCTTGACACTATTAGCAAGACTGCAGGATTTTCTCTCAACATCCATTGTGTGCACAGTTTGGAATGAAGTGCTCACATAAAAATACCAAAATCTCAAGTCCTGTGTACTTATCCTTTCTCTCATTTTTCCTCTTCAAACATGCATTCATGCACTTAAATATTTTTAAATGTATGGATCAATTACAGGACCAAGATATCCAGTTGGCCTCCAAATCCCTTAAAAAACTAGTTAGGGAACCCTAATAAACCACAGGAATGTATTCCAAATCTAGGGTTTGTATGGTTTGTGAATAAATGTACTTTATTGGAGGTTTTTGCCACTTCCATACCCAATTTGCAGGATTTAGGTATTAAGGCATTAGTGGTGTTGAAGTAGCAATAAGCGGATCAACTTGAATAAGGCCCCTCAATAGGCGGGTAATTAGCATTATATATGAAATTTGTCTTTATTCCAGTTTAGTCAATGGACTCAACAATGTTCCACAATCGATTCAACCTTGTAGTCACATGATGACACCAACCTATAGGGTCTCATATTTGTGGCAACTCGCTAGACTTTGTAGGCATGAATTTAGGGGACATCAAGTTCACTTGCAGGATGTAGTCAAGACTCACAACTCAGTCAAGCTTTCATGTCACAAATGCCAAGAGTCTAGAGGCCACAGTCATGATTCAAAGGTGGAATGAAGCTTTGCAGAGGTGAAAATTGAGTTTAGGATTGTCTTCTAAGATTTTACCTTTGTTTTTGTTAATTGTTTTTTATTCATGAGTCGAACCCCAAACAAACTCCAACGAATTTTGATGAATTTTTCCTAGTCCTTTCACATATTCAAGTTCACCTTGAGGTTCAGCGATCTCAAATTTTGATCTAACAAATTTGGGATGAGACAAAATTTGGCAATTTTGAGCTTAAAGGATCAAGTTCACCAATCATGACCACTTAGTCTAAATGACATCCTTATTTATAGTGACACTTAATAAGAGCACCTTTACCATGTTAGGCAAGTATTTTTGTAGACTCTTCGGAAATATATGTTCTATGCTTTCCTTGGAAATTGTTCATTTGGAAAGTGTTGATTTGTAATGGAGAAAATTCTATAGCTAAATTTCATCATTGATGACTCAAGAATACTTGGGTCTAGAGAAGATACAAATCATCCAAGATTAGCCTCCTCATAGATATATCATATAGATCCACAACCTCCTCAGACTTCCTAACTTTTGAATAAAGCTCCTGCTTGGTTTTCTACCCATAACTTGGACCCTAAATTAGATACTCAAGGGGAATAACATATAGCTTGCCTTCCTTCATCTAATAAGAAATATTTGCTTTTAACGGCCTAAGAAACAACTCCACTCCACACCAGCCCTTGTGATTTCTAATCTCAATCACTGATCTCAGATTAGAACAAATGTATCCAAATATGCAAAGGGTGTCATTCTCATGTGGCATTTATAGCATATATTTCCATTATAAAACTTTCAATAGCATAGTACAATGATATTACACTTTTGACCTACATGGCATTAAGCAAGTTATTTACAATGGCACCATTAGGTCGGGATGCATCTGATGATATGTAGTTATTTGTGTAGCATGTAGGCTATAGGCTGTCCCTTTATGGTTTTTGGAATCTAGAGGCCATTTAGAACATTGATGTATATGTATTTTTTTTTTCATATGTATCACTCAGTGCCATTTTTCTATATTCAACCTTACATGCTATATACATGAGAAAACTTGGATATTTGGTGTATAATTGTTTCAATTTACATGGATATACATAAATAAGTTTTTGTAAAAAATTATGAATGTTTAGAGAACTAATAATAAACCAAATTCACTGGTTGGTTCTGGTACAGTTCTATTTCAGTCTTAGTCTAACCCTAGGGGCTGGTTCGAGTTTTGGTTCTGATAACTTTAACTAAAATATGATAATTTCAGAAGAGAACCTAGTCGCAAGGTAGGATGAATAGAACATAGTTGAGATAAAGAAAGTATTAGTGAGTTATAGACAGAACTCTAAGGGAAAAAAAATCATAGGGATATTCTTGTCATCAAGGACTTAATTTTAGAGTAAAAGAAGAATGTGTTTTGGAATGATGACATGAATGGAAATGGAAATGTATGCACATGAAAGAAATGGCTAAGCACACAACATACAAAAGCATAAAACCAACATGATGGCCTTGTCCAAAATTGAGACAATAAAATGTTGATGTTTTGTAGCTCAAGTAGGTACTTTTGCATAGACCTAAGTGTCTAGCCCTATGAAAGTTGTCTAATATACCATTAAACTTAACAATTACTTTAGTGATTAAAGTAATCTCTTTTATAATACAGGGCAGAGAAAATTCACATAATTGACTTCGAGATTGTGTAGGGTGTATAGTGGGCAGCTTTATTCCATGAATTTGCAATGAGGCCAGGCGGCAAACACCACAAAATAAATATCACAGGTATCCCTACCCTAACACTAGGAAACACCCCTACTTCCTCTTTGCTAGCCACCAGCAAGAGGCTCATAGAGTTTGCTAAATTGCTTGACCTAGAGTTTGAGTTCTGTCTAGTGTCAAAACATATGAGTTAGGTGGAATTGTCTACCTTGAAAATTGACCAAGATGAATGCGTTGCAGTAAATTTTGTGTTATAGTTATATAATCTTTTAGGAGATTCCCTTGATCCCCTAGTGAAAATACTCAAATTAGCTCATGTCTTATCCCCCAAAGTTGCAACATTCAGGAATATGAAGCTCACTTAAATGCTTGCCAGTTCCAAGTTTGATTTCAGAATGCTTTATAATATTTCTCTGCATTTTTTGAATCTATGGAGACCAACATGACAAGGGATAGTGCAAAGTGGCCAAATGTGGAGAACTTCTTCTTCGCAGAGAAAATGATGGGAATTGTAGCTTTTGAGGGAGTTAAAAGAAAAATCAGACTAGAAGGAAGGGATCGTTGGTGTATCCTGATGGAATCAGCGGGATTCAAATTTACCAATTTAAGTCATTATGCAAGGCGCTAAGCTCAAATTCTTCTCTATAATTATTGTGAAGCATATGGACTAGATGGATCCTTGCGTTTCCTCTCTTTGTCATGGAAAAATTGGCCACTCCTCACCGTCTCAGCCTGGTGCTGTTGCTAGTCTCAAAGAATCTGGCAATCGCTTGTATAGTTCCAATTGATTATTCAGTAGAAATAGAACCTTTGTCGCATCTAGGATGGAAACCAAATTGTTCTTTGTGTACATACATACACATTGTGACTATAAATAAAGGTTTTATCATGATCATGTGAATATACCTGTAATTTTTCTCCTCCCTCTTTGCTTCAGTAATTTTAGTTCTAGCACATGTCATCCATCCCTTGGCAAACAATTTCTAGCTGGGTAGACCAATTATTTCTTGTAGGCAGCAGGCAACAGTGGGATGATATGCCTCTATGATTTCTGGGGGTGCATGACAACTATGTAGCCCTAGATTAAATCAAGGGCTTAGGAATAGAAGGGATTGAGAAAAATCCTCTCATCTCATTCTTCCTTGTTTTTCACCCCTCTCGGTTCTTCCTAGTTTCTCTTCAATTATATATGAAGAGCAAGTGTTGCAAAGACTCAATTATCTAAAAATGGAAGTTTATGTCTTATGCAATGTCCCTGAAACCCCTTATGTAGACAAAATTTTCTATTTTAAATAATAACAACTCTGAATGCTTCCCTTCAAATCTACAAACTATCTATTGATTGGCTTGCCTTGCAATTTATTTGTTGTTAGAGATATGCTATATCTTTATGATCAGAATTTTCAGAAGTAATGGTGTTTTGAGAAGCCATGCTAATTGTAAGCTCCTATTAAGTAGAACTCAGACTGCAAATTTCATTGAGGAAAATATAGTAGCACTGGGATAGATTCTTTATGAAGGCTTATGATGCAGCTTCTCCCATCTTCTAGCAAAAAAAGAATGGTTAAGATGATTCAATATTAAAATAAATGAAGGGAAGATTGGCATAGTTGAATTTAACCATCCATACGCGTTGAACAGTTCAATTGGGTTGGTTTGTTAAAAATGCATTAGATATTTCACTAAAAAAAATACCTTGAGAATTATACTTTATGAATCCAAATTTCCGTCACAAAAGTATCCTAATACTAAATAGGCAAGAAGGGCAAGCATTTGACCCCAATGGAGTCCATGTTTTCACTTAATACTAAGACCTCTAATCTCCCCAATGGAATGGTGCTTTAGCTGTCTCACGAAAGGACATGCTTGACACCTCTTTTTCCACAAGATGGAGATTCCCATCAGTTTCGTTAAATCCTTCATGCCTCTGGGATATTCCATTTATCCTGAAAAAGGAGCTATTTTCAATGGAAAGGGACAAAGAGAACACCAAATGCAGTAGTAGTTCATGACCAAAAACTTTTGGCAAACTCGGAGTTTCGCATCATGCTTTGGTAAAACAAAAACCATATGGTATATCCTTAATGGCTGAAAACAACTCTAGTGCATTAAATATAAAAGTGAAGATTGTAACTTTTATTCAAACCTAAGACCTTTATTTTTGTTAATTGTTTTATATTCATGATTCGAACCCCCAATCAAACTCCAATGAACTTTGATGAATTTTTACTAGTTCTTTCACATATCCAAGTTCACCTTGAGGTTCATTAATTTCAAATTTTAATCTAACAATTTTGGGATCAGACAAAATTTGGCAATTTTGAGCTTAAAGAATCAAGTTGACCAAACCCAATGACTTAGCCCGAATGACACTATTTTTTACAGTGACACTTAATAAGAGCACCTTTACCATGTTAGGAAAGTATTTCTGTAGACTCTCCAGGAATATATGTTCTATGCTTTCCCTGGAAAGTATTCGTTTGTAACAAAGTAAATTCTGTATCTAAATTTCCTCATTGATGACTCAAGAATACCTGGGTCTATAGAAGATACAAATCATCCAAGAGGTAATGTTGGATGACTAATTTTGGATAAAGCATGATTGAAAAAAATAAAAGTCATGACCTTTTTTTGTATAAATCCCATATTAATCAAAATTATGATTTATTTCATAAAATTTAAATGAGTTAACTTTTCGTATATTAACTATAATCATAATTTAGAATAAAAAATAAAACATATATTTTTAATATTTTAAATTCTTTTAATATGTTAATTTAACAAATTAATAATCTATCATTTTCTTAAAAACACATAAAATTAAAGTTATAATTAATCTCAATAATCATATATAAAATCATTAATGAGTTGGATTTGTAGACCTTCGAGCAAACAGCCTAAATTTTATGGGTTTTGAAATTGTTTTTCTAATTCACGAGAAGCGCCAGACATATTTTTGGTTCATTTTATGAAGTGCTATTGGGAATAGAAGGGGTCTTAGGGTTATACACAATTTGGTGTAGAGCGGGGGTGTTGAGCGCAATGTGGATATGGGTTTTGCTCACCACTGCAATTATTTTTGAAACTTTGCCTGAGATTGCATAAAAAAACCACTCAGATCGGGAGATTAACATGGGAGTCACATAATGGAGGCCAAAGATGATATGATTGTAGGTTATCACAAGAGGAATGAGCTGGTTTTGATTCTCCACGACGCAAAGATTGGTGTAAGTTTACTCAGCTGCAGTTTGCTTAATTTGCGAGAATTTATCTTTTTGCTCTTTTGGATCCAGAATTTGGGCTTGTACCCTTTTGGATTTGCATAAGGAATTAAACATATATTGTTAATATATGTGGGATTATTGTGATTTCTTTTACTTGTAAGGATCTGAGAAATGGGAAGCCTAGCAGAACAACATTAAGCCCTCTGTTGCTTCTGTAGAGTTTGAGGTTGTTCTTCCATTATTTTGGAACATATCTGGCCCCAGTTTCAAGTTTTTAGGTTGGGTATTAACTAGAGGTAATGTTGGATGGCAATTTTTTGACTTTGATATGAAAATATATTAAATTTGGACATTTCATTTTAGTTTTATCAGAGTACCCACTTCGTACTTTCGGTTGAAAACAATCCTACATTATAACTTGTTCTAGAGAACCCCTGATAGGGATTAGGCTTGGGAGTGAAATTGAGAAATGACATTGCATTGAGCTTTGGTCCGATAATACCTTAGAAAAATTATGGCGGTTGGGTTCCCAAAATTATAAGCGAATAGTAGGTTGCAAATATTTTTTTTGGTCATCTAAGGATGAAATAATGATCAAGAGTCAAATGAATCAGGCAATAGGGAAGAATGTGAATGGACTTAATTTTACTTGGAAAATCCCATCAAATTAGATCAATAGATTACAGCTGCGACCAAGAATTTGAATAAACAAAATTATTAATTGACCAGAGTGATGTAAAAGAGAACAGTACAGTTTTAGATGTCTATCTCCAAATTAATTAATTGCTTCTTAAGTAATGAAATATATGGTGTGGAAGAGAAGTTTCCAGTTTCAATATAGATTTGCAAATTGATGATCCACTTCTTGCTAATACATATGATGGAGATGAATCGCATGGCTTCACCATTGCTAAAGAAAATGTCGATGAAGAGAAGATTGTTGATTCCATTGTAGGTATGCAAAATGACCATGTGCTAGTAAAGCATTAAACTGATGAGAATTGGTTAGTTTTCAAAATAACAAGTCTCTTTTTAAAAATGAACCAGACAATAATGAAGAATGTGAGTGGAATTTATTTTACTTCTCAAATGTCATAAAGCTGAATCAATGGATTTGAGAAGTAACCAACAATTTGAATGAACATGATTGTTAATACAGGTAATTGGAATAAGGTTGTTCAATATGAACTTCTCCATGAGAAACAAGCTCTGGAAACTTTACGACAATAGGCATCATCCAGTGAAGTTTGAGATGGTGAAGAATGCACCATATAGTACATTTCAGCTACTTCTATTCTAGAAAATCCCATCTCACTTGTTAATAATGAAATTCATGAGTATGGGTTTAAGAATTTAGAAGCAATTGAAACACATCAAGATCATGTAGTTGAAAAAGAAGAGAAAATTGAACAGGTTTCCAAAAGTGAAACTCACGATGATGAAGAACGAAGATCACATAAGAATTATAACATTAGCCAAAGCGATGGTTGTCTTATGTTGTCTGATGCAGTTTCTTTGAAAATTGGATATCATCAACTGATTCATTCATCATATGATGAACCTGAAGAAGCTTATGATAATATTCGAGTTTCATATATTGGTCTACAACCTCATAACTTAGCTATTGAGGATGAAGTTCATGAATAAAAATATCATTATTCATACCATGACAAATAGTTTTATGGCCTTGACGAATTGTATGGTTCAAAAGTGGACAGTGTCTATAGTATGTTTGAACCAATGGGTAGTGTTTCCTAGCATGCAGGTGAGTCATCTAATTACAAGGTTGATGGGATTCATGTCCACTCACAAATAGAGAGCGATACTTCAAAGGAGAAATTAAGTTGTCCATGCAATTATAAAGAAATAGAACTAGACATGGCTGAGGAGATTGTTGATTCTTCAAACAATTTTGAAGGTACTATTGTTGTGTTCACTAGTTCGGGTATGCCTTGACACTGTTCTAGTTCCCCTAGTATTAAGATTAAGGATGTGTTCCCTTTGCTATAATTATTTTAGAACTCCATTAAACAAGCCCAACCTTACCGACAATAATGATATGTTCCTTGCTCAGGTATGAATGAATCTATTCTTCAAAAAGTAGTCACGATTGAGGAGACTGTTCACACTAAAATCAATTATGAAGACAGTACCAATTTGATCCCTTGTTCAAGTATTATTCTTCAAGAAGAAAGATGGGTTTCCTCTGTATTTATAGTAATGATGTGTTTTCTCCACATTAATAAGTCTTTTTACTCCATCAAACACAACCCAACCACTAATTATCTGTTGCAATAAGTCTATAACAAATTAAACGAGCCAAGCTTTCAGATGATAATGATATATTCCCTTGTTGAGATATAACTAATTCTATTCTCGAAACAAAATAAAATATTTCAATCGATTTTTTAGACTATAACAATGTGTTCCCTCATTAAGATATGTATGGTTTTGTTCGAGATAAAAGATGGATTGTATTAGTAATGATAGTATTGATGTGTTGTTCCCTCTGATGTAATGACTTTGGTACTCTTTTAAACAATCCAAAAGCTACAGACACTAATGACATGTTTCTTTGTTCAGGAATGGATGATTATGTACTAGACAAACTCTTAGAGAGTCTTACAAAAGAGGCCTGTAAGTAGGAAATGCCCCAGTTAAATACTCCATTGAAGACCCCTGAGGTTATTGACGGATATAATATATCTCCCTGTTTAGTCACTTTGCTCAGACTGGAATATAGTACTATATCCAAAAAGTCAGAGCTTGGACACTGTGACGTGGAAAAGAAGATTCTAGTTTCAATTGTAGATTTGGAAAATAGTCCACTGCTAGGAGACATAGAAAATGAAGATGAATCACATGATTTGGACATTGCTAAACAAACTATCGATGAAGAGCAGATTTCAGATTCAGTTGGAGGTAAGGAAAAAGGTAACTTGTCAGTAGAGGATCAATTTCTAGAAGATCTAGTGCAACAAACATCAAGTAGTGAAGCTCAAGCCAATGAAGAATGGAGTAAAGAGTATCTTCAGTAAAATCCCATATCACTTGTTAATGATGAAGGTTTAGTGGATGAATTGAATGATTTAGAAGACACTGAAGGGTATCAGGTCTCTGTAGCTCAAACAATAGACCAAATTGAATATCTTTCCAAGAGTGAAATCCGGAATTCTCAAGAAACTATATCTCCTAAGAACTACAATGAGGAAGCTCAAGAGGCTATGAAGGATAAAGCTCATGAAATCAAGTCTTATTTTTCAGACAAAAGCAAATTGTGTTTTGGCCTTGATGAGTTGAATGGTCCTAAAAAGGAGGAATATGATAGCTAATAGATTTCTGAGAATGAATCTTATGAAGGTGAATCAATGGATTGTGGCACTCCAGAATTAAAAAATAAGTTTCAATTTAATGCAGACAATTTGAATGGTGCTCATCAATTTGAGCTCCTACCAAAGGCTTTCTCTCTAGAAAATCTATCATAGTTGGCATCATATAGTGAAGGTTAAGCACCTGGGGAATGCAATGAAGAGGAACTTTTAGTTCTAATTGATGTTCAACAATGTCACATCTCACTGGTTAATGGTGAAGCTCAAGAAGATAAATTGAGTGATCCCAAAACTAGCGAAGTATTTAATGAGTCTGTATATCAAAGAGAGGAGCATTATGAACTTTCTTCAATTAATAAAACTCAGGATGTTGAAGAAGCTATCTTTCACAAGAAAAATGATGGCTCTCCTAATGTAGTTTGGATGAAAGTGAAAAATCTTGAATAGGTAGATATGTCCAATGAACTTCAAGGAGCATATGAGAACATTCAAGATTAAGAGGATGAAGTGCATCAAGACAAATTTTCAGATAATGGAAATGAGTTTTATAACCTCAATGAGTTGTATGGTTCAACTCCTCTAAAGGAGGAATATGCAGTTGAGCAGATCACCAAGAATGTTCAAATTCCCTTAATAGATGATGATGAAGTACAAAATGGATCTTACAATGTAGCTTTGGAAAAGATTGAAGTTGAAGATGAAGCATATCAAGAAAACATTGGTATTGTTGATGGCATAGCTGATGCAATTCTAGTTCAATAAAAATTGTTTGATATGGACAACCATGGAAAACATGAGGGATTCATTTCCCGTGATAAAATTGAGGGAAAAGAGGATGACCAGGAAGAACAATCTATACATAATAGATATTAAGAGACACAACCCAAGCACTAATGATCTACTGCAATAATACTAGAACAAATTAATTGAGCCAAGCTTCCAGATAATAATGATGTGTTCCCTTGTCCAGGTTTAACTAATTCTATTCTTGAAA
The DNA here is from genome assembly GCA_000404065.3 of Pinus taeda. Taxonomy (NCBI): domain Eukaryota; kingdom Viridiplantae; phylum Streptophyta; class Pinopsida; order Pinales; family Pinaceae; genus Pinus; species Pinus taeda. The sequence goes on along the minus strand of APFE030825243.1, from coordinate 259,277 downwards.
TAGGAGTAGACATTTTAATTGATTTTGTAGATTGTAACAATGTGTTCCCTCATCAAGATACATATGATTTTGTTCTAGATAAAAGATGGACTATCTCAGTAATGATACTACTAATGTGTTGTTCCCTCGATATAATGACTCTGGTACTCTTTTAAATAAGCCCAAACCTATGGACACTAATGACATGTTTCTTTGTTCAGGATTGGATGATTTTGTACTAGAAAAACTCCTAGCGTGTCTTAGAAAAGAGGCCTATAAGGAGGAAATGCCCCAGTTAAATACTTCGTTGAAGATCCTCGAGCTTACTAAAAGATATAATATATCTCCCCGTTTAGTCACTTTCTTTGGAATAGAATATAGTACTGCATCCAAAAAGCCAAAGCTTGGACACTATCATGTGGAAGAGAAGATTCCAATTTCAAATGTAGATTTGGCAAATAGTCCACTGCTAGGAGACATATATAATGAAGATGAATCACATGATTTGGACATTGTTGAAGAAATTTTCGATGAAGAGCAGATTGCTAATTTAGTTGGAGGTAAGCAAAAAGGCAATTTGTTAGTAGAGGATCAAGTTCTAGAAGGTCCAGTGTAGCAGACATCAAACAGTGAAGCTCAAGCCAATGAAGAATGCAGTAAAGAATATCTTCAGGAAAATCCCATGTTAGTTATTAATGATGAAGGTTTAGAGGATGATTTGAATGACTCAAAAACCACTAAAGGGTATTAGGTCTCTGTAGTTGAAGAAGAAGAGAAAATTGAATAGTTTTCCAAGAATGAAACTTATAATGCTCAAGAAACTATATCTTCTAAGAACTACAATGAGGAAGTTCAAGAGGCTCTGAAGGATGAAGGTCATGAAATCAAGTATTATTTTTCAGACAAAAGCAAAGTGTGTTTTGGCCTTGATGAATTGAACGGTCCTCAAAAGTAGGAATATGAGAACCAACAAATTTACTAGAATGAAACTTATGAAGGTGAATCAGTGGATCATGGCAACACTTTAGAATTAAAAAATAAGCTTGAATTTGATGCAAACAATTTGAATGGTGCTCATCAATTTGAACTCCTACCAAAGGCTTTGTCTCTAGAAAATCTGTCACAGCTAGCATCATATAGTGAAGGTCATGTGCTTGGGGAATGCAGTGAAGAGGAGCTTTTAGTTCTAAATGATGTTCAACAAAGTCACATCTCACTCGTTAATGGTGAAGCTTAAGAAGATCAATTGGGTGATCCCAAAACTAGCGAACGATTTCATGACTCTCTATATCAAAGAAAGGAGCATTATGAACTTGCTTCAATGGCTGAAACTCAGGATGTTGAAGAAACTATATTTCAGAAGAAAAATGATGGCTCTCTTAATGCAGTTTGGATGAAAGTGAAAAATCTTGAAAATGTAGATGTCCAATGAACTTCAAGGAACATATGAGAACATTCAAGCTTAAGAGGATGAAGTGCATCAAGACAACTTTTCAAACAATGGAAATGAGTTTTATAACCTGAATGAGTTGTATGGTTCAACTCCTAAAAAGGAGGAAGATGTTGTTCAGCAGATCACCAAGAATGTTCAAATTCCCTTAACAGATGGTGATCAAGTAGAACATGGATCTTACAATGTAGCTATGGAAAAGAGTGCATTTGAAGATGAAGCATATTAGGAAAGCATTAGTATTGTTGATGGCATAACTGATGCAAGTCCAATTAAAGAAAAATTATTTGATATGGACAATCGTGGAAAACGTGAGGGATCATTGCCATTGACAAAATTAAGGGAAAAGTGGATGACCAGCAAGAACAATCTATACAGAACGGAGATGAAGAGACATGACCCAGCTACTAATGATCTGCTGCAATAATTCTAGAACAAATTAAATGAGTGAATCTTCCAGATAATAATGATATGATCCCTTGTTCAAGTATAACTAATTGTATTCTTGAAACAAAAGCAGACATTTCAATCGATTTTGTAGACTATAACAATGTGTTCCCTCATCAAGATATGTATGATTTTGTTCCAGATAAAATATGGATTATCTCTATAATGATAGTACTGATGTGTTTTTCCCTTTGATGTAATGAATTTGGTACTCTTTTAAACAAGCCCAAACCTATGGACACAAATGACATGTCTCTTTGTTCAGGAACAGATGATTCTATACTAGACAAACTCCTAGAGAGTCTTACAAAAGAGTCCTGTAAGTAGGGAATGCCCCAGTTAAATACTTCATTGAAGACCCCTCAGGTTACTGATGGATATAATACATCTCCCTGTTTAGTCACTTTGTTCAGACTGGAATATAGTATTGCATCCAAAAATCCAGAGCTTGGACACTATGACGTGGAAGATAAGATTCCAATTTCAAATGTAGATTTGGCAAATAGTTCACTGCTAGGAGACATAGATAATGTAGAAGAATCACATGATTTGGAGATGAAACTACCGATGAAGAGCAAATTGTAAATTCAGTTAGAAATAAGAAAAAAGGTAATTTTTTAGTAGAGGATCAAGTTCCTGAAGGTATAGCACAGTAGACATCAAACACTGCAGCTCAAGCTGACGAAGAATGTAGTAAAGAGTATCTTCAGGAAAATCCCATATCACTTGTTAATGATGAAGGTTTGGAGGATGAATTGAATGATTCAAAAACCATTGAAGGGTATCAAGTCTCTGTAGTTGTAAAAGAAGAGAAAACTGAATAGTTTTCTGAGAGTGAAACTAAGAATGCTCAAGAAACTGTATCTCTTAAGAACTACAATGAGGAAGCTCAAGAGGCTGTGAAGGGTGAAGCTCATGAAATCAAGTCTTATTTTTTAGACAAAAGAACACTGTGTTTTGGCGTTGATGAGTTGAATGGTCCTCAAAAGGAGGAATATGGCAACTAAGAGATTTACGAGAATGAAGCTTATGAAGGTGAATCAATGGATTGTGGCAACGCTCCAGAATTAAAAACTAAGCTTCAATTTTATGTAGAAAATTTGAATGGTGCTCATCAATTTGAACTCCTGCCAAAGTCTTTGTCTCTGGAAAATATATCACAACTAGCATCATATAGTGAAGGTCAAGCGCTTGGGGAATGTAGTGAAGAGGAGCCTTTAGTTCTAAATGATGTTCAGCAAAGTCACATCTCAGTGGTTAATGCTTCAAGTCAATAAGATAAAGTGAGTGATCCCAAAACTAGCGAAGGATTTCATGACTCTGTATATCAAAGAGAGGAGCATTACGAACTTGCTTCAATGGTTGAAACTCAGGATGTTGAAGAAACTATCTTTCACAAGAAAAATGATGGCTCTCCTGATGCAGTTTGGATGAAAGTGAAAAATCCTAAATAGATAGATATGTCCAATGTACTTCAAGGAACATATGAGCACATTCAATCTTCAAAGGATGAAGTGCATCAAGCCAACTTTTCAAACAATGGAAATGAGTTTTATAACCTCAACGAGTTGTATGGTTCAACTCCTCAAAAGGAGGAAGATGTAGTTCAGCAGATCACCAAGAATGTTCAAATTCCCTTAACAGATGATGATCAAGCAGAACATGGATCTTACAATGTATCCCTGGAAAATAATGAAGTGAAAGATGAATTACATCAGGAAAGCTTTAGTATTGTTGATGGCATAACTTATGCAAGTGCAATTAAAGAAAAATTGTTTGATATGGACAACCATGGAAAACATCAGGGATTCATTTCCCCTGACAAAATTGAGGGAAAGGAGGATGACTAGGAAGAACAATCTATACAGAACGAAGCTGAAGAGACCCAAGAATTCAAAGTTGGAGAAAATATACAACTTGTGAAAATAGACATAGTGGCTAGCAACTAGGAAGCTTCTAATATGGATACTCCATTGAAGATGCCTATGCTTACAAAAGGCCTTGATATATCTTCTTCCTTGAATTCAATTTTTGGTACTCGACTTTAGTGATCCATTAGATAAGCCCAATCCTATGGAGAGTAATGATGCATTATTTTGTTTTGCTATTGATGATTCTCTTGCAGAAAATATCTCAAAGATTGTTACAAAAGCTGCCTGGAAGAAGGAACTTCGCTGATCGGATAATCCTTTGAAGGCGCCTGAGGTTACAAAGGGATATAATATAGCTTTGGAAAAGAATGAAGTTTAAAATGGAGCATGCGAGGAAAGCATTTTTATTATTGATGGCATAACCGTTGCAAGTCCAATTGGAGAACAATTGTTTGATATGGACAACAACGGAAAACATGAGGGATTCATTGACCCTGCCAAAGTTGAGGGAAACAATGGCCAGGAAGCTAGAGAGACCCAAAATTTCAAAGTTGGAGATAATATACAGATCGTGGGGAGCAAGCAAGAACCTTCCCAATTGGATACTCCATTGAGGATCCCTGAGGTTACGGCAGGATATAATATATCTCCTTGTTTAAGCACCTTATTTGGCCTAGACTCCAGTATTCCATCCAAAAGTTTAGAACATAGAAAAAGTTACAATATATCCCCTTGTTTAAGTATGAATGAATCTCTTCTAGAAGACTTGGATGTGCGCAATCAACAACTTTCCTTGTATAAGCCATTGAAGAGGCTTGAACATGTTGAGGGACCAGAATATGATACCCCAACGAAAAATCTTGAGCTTATAGAAAATGATGTGACATGAGAGACTAAATATTTGTCACTGTATGTCCCACTTGGAGACCACGTGTCTGTCACGGAGAAGGATGCTGTGGTATTGAAAGGCACAGAGCATTTTGAAAGTATTCTCCTTATAGAAAATCTTGTAGAATCTGGAGAAGTAGATGAGGGTTCTACTATATTTGTTGATATGAATGTTCCTAGTAAACAGGATTCAAAAAGCACCAAACTTGTAGACAAAATATTGACTTTGAGCAATAGATTGCAAACTTTGCAATTGGACTTACAAGGACAACTTCCAGAGTCATTCTATGCTACACCTTCCAGAAGGCCGGCGAATTGAAAACTTAATGGAAGCATAGGGGAAACCATAGATACAATTTCTATTTAGAGGCCAAGGAAATCAATAGGAAGTGATGAGGCGATGCAAAGTTCATTGAATGAGAGTCTTGTTGAGCTGGTGGGATAGCTTAGTTTATGGAAGCTACATCATCTACACAAAGAAAATGAAACAACAACAAAGGATTTTGAAAAGGTAAGCTAAATTATGTATGACCTTCATATTTTTCCATATTCTTTATTAGATTCATCTTAAGGAACATAGTACATAGGTGGTGTGCTGTATGTATGACATTTTTTCATTTTTTCTTTTCAGGAGATAGGTAAACAATTTGTTTCACAAAATATGTCATCACCTTCACTGGAACAGAGGATGGAATCCTTCAACACACCACTGAAGATGCTTGGACATACTGAGGGCCATGATATATCTCATTTCTTGTACACATTATTGGAACCAAATGTAGTACACCATTAACAAATCGTGAGTTTACATAAGATAATGATAAGGTTGTTACTGGCACACCATTTGAAAACGCTGTGTAGCCGCCGTTAGTGACTAAATCAAGGGGAGTTGACTATTTTGGCAATGAATTTCCATGGTTAGTTTATGTATCCCATGAAAAGAGGGCTAGTTTCCAACACCACAAGAAATCCGGATCAATGAATGCATTGGTATATTCCTAGCTATGTACAAATCTCTCTTTTTCTGTTGATTTCATCATATAAAATTCATTAATTATTATGCTAACGCTGGTGATTGTTATCCATTGGTCCACTTAGGTCCGAGTGTCTGCTATCCTCATAAATGGCCTCTTTCAGTTGAACCTTGATTGTGATCATTATTTAAACAACAACAACCCTATGTGTGAGGCAATGTGTTTTCTAATGGATCCAGTTCTTGGGAAGAAAACTTTCTATGTACAGTTTTCTCAGAGATCGACACTTGGAGTTTTTAACTCAAGTCGGTTCACTCATAGTGTCCATCACATACAATTGATTAAGTATGTTGGTGGAGGTACAAACATTTGAATCCTAATAGCTAAGAAACTTTCCTATTCAATAGAGATAGTTGTTTCTCGAGATGACATTTTAAACTATAATTAACCACCTTTCGAACAATTTGTTGTTATCTCTTCGCGCATTGAATGTTTGGACGTGGAGTTCAAGCGCAACCAATCTGAAAAGCCATTCGAGTTGGGGGCTCTTTGACTACAGTTTGATTGGTCAACATAAAAAACAATGCTAGCAACAAAGGTAAGGGGAAGAATTCCATTAAAGCTAGAGAAGAGATTGAGAAATTGATCCTAGGTGTTCACTTACACTCGAAAATCGTGGTTAGGTTTTAAAAGTGCATGCTATTTGAAAGATTAGTGTAATGAAAGGAAGGGTAAGGAGGGTATAGCCAAAATAATTAATAGGTTTTTGGTGGACAAAAAATTAGGCTATACCTACCTTCAGTGACAATGGAATTGACAACCACCAAACCCAAATTTTATACTTTTAGGCACTAGCTAGAGTAGTGGATAAAACCACTACTTCTTTAAATCCTAATACTTTCAACTTATATATCGATCCATCGCCACATTATGTTATGTCCTTGTAGACAATGGGATGGAACTACCTGTCTAAAACATAAAAAAAATTTAAGGAATAGTAGCACGAGTTGAGTAGTGTTCTCCCCTGTGATGAGTTGTGGAACAAAAACCATGCATTATCTAAAGTCCCTCCTCTCAAAGGTAGAACTGGGTGAGTGATTTGCGAGTGACCTGGAAAACTTCTTCATCCTCTATCGCAAAATAGAGTATTTCTATGTTTGCCAATCGAACTCACATGGAAAATCCAATCTATGATATGTTTTATTTCTCTAAAAGAAAACAAATTAACCATAAGTTACATTACAGATTTGTTTTCAACTTGCATCTTAATTAGCAATGTTAGGCTATATATCTCATTAAATTACTATTTTCATTGTCACGTTCCAGGTACTCCTTTGAGATCAAGTCCTGAATTATGGATTTCATTGCTTTAAGTTCGAGCTTGAATGTGCTTCGGAGCTGTTCAACACACTCACTCAATAGTTGTTGCTGAGGTAAGTTTTTTCTAACCTTCATGATGAGAACTATTGTTGAATCTATTTAGAAATGTCTATCTTCTTTTACATTTTTGATCACTTTATTCCTCTCATTCGCATTCATATCTGTAAGTGGAATCTTAATATTTTTCAACTTGTGTGAAAAGGGAGGATTGAATTCAAAATTATCACTTGTAGATATTGTTGCAGTGATAGGTTCCTTTAGAAGAATCTTTTACTTGCCACGTGAAACTAAATACAGAAGTCGAATAAGATCTTGATCTTCCAAACTTAGTTGAGATTTAATTTCTACATAGCTCAGCTTCATAGCTTCATTAAACAATAATAGCGGAGCTGCTTCGTTTGTTGTTATTGCCAATTCTATTACCGTGGAGTCAAAATCGGAGATGATGTCATAGGTTCCCAAGGTGTATACCCATGTAAGTGTACGATGTTCATATCTCCGAGAATAAAATTCCTGAAACTTGACAAGGCATGCAACCATCTCAAAAGGTATATAAAGATTGGAAGACTTGTAAGTTGGCCAACATGTAGCATTCAAAACTGTGATGACCAAGGTTATTTTCAGATTGTTATATGCAGAATTGTTAAACAAAGTTTGGATTTCTTTTGAAATTGCAAAATCTTTAACCATTCCCTCCATTTTTTATATAATACTAGAACCACAGGGCTCCTTCAACTTCGATAATTTGTTCTGCTCATCATCAATATTTACACCTATATCATGCAACAATCTCTTAGATAAGTATTCCGTGCAAAATTCCACAAATAAATCATTATCACTCACATAGAAAATAAGTTTTACAACCTTTTCCAATAGGCTCTGAATATTATCATCACCATACTTTTTTGGATTGCCACCCTTCTTCAATAAACTATCCCAAAAATATGCAAACAACTCTATGCTTGTAGTTCTTGCAATTCTTTTAATGCAAATTACCACCAATACTTCGTGCAGAGCTTTAGAAATGGAATTATCACTTTGAAATTAATGCTCAAAATAATCCACATACTCGTCATAAATTCCAATGACCTTCTCTAGGAATTCAAGTCCCTGTATTCTTGTACTATTTAATGAGTTATTGTTCCTAGTAGTGTTTTCTGCCCATTTTACTAAGTCTATTCCTCAGCTAGTTATATGTTTTTGAAAAATACTTACCACTGGCTAGAGACCTTTGGGGATTTTACAAAATAAACTATACATCCTAGAAATATAGATTTTCTTATCATCCCTAAGCAGGGCCTCGAAACCTTAATCATGTTTCCCTAAAAGTTGAATTTCATAATGGTCAAGGAGTTCATTTTGGACTATCTCTAATAATCCATGTTTGCTGCAAGAGTGGAAATAATTGTTAACATTGTGCTCCTCATTCTGCAAGAACTCTTCAGCTTTTACCATATATTTTGGACAAGAATAATCTAAAATCCACAAAGAAGCATTTTAAGCATAGTAAGGTCAAGTATCCTCTAAATTTCCACTTTGCAGGTGGCTCAAATTTAACACATTTGTTGATTCAACAGTTTATGGAAGGTACTAATTTTTACGGGGACATTTTTGCAAAAGGAGCAAGAGTAGTTGTTAGAAAGGAAAAATCAGGGCTTGTTTTGGCCAAGATGAATCCCCTACTTGGCTGAATCATAAATGAAAGCTTATGAATCTTGGCGAGACTATTTCTTATTTGGGCAGGTCCTTCAATAAATAATGTTTCATTTGTAGTTTTTCAGCATTTGGTTGTTGGAGATGCATAATAGCCAAGTTTAAAAGAAGCAAAAGTTCAAGCTTGGAGTATTATTGACCTACTGACTTCCAAGAAGATTGCAATCATTGATAAATTTCTAGGTACAGGTCACATTGGTTTCTGCGTCTATGTCTTTTTCTTTTTTTCTTTTCAAGTATCCTATAAAACGCTGGAATAGGTACTCCAAAACTTTTATTGGGCAAACAAGGTGGGGTAAAATAGATTGACATGGTGTCTTTGAGTTTATGTAATTGCACTTTCCATATATTTCACTTGCTTATTGGCTTCCACATTCCCACTTCTATCGTCATTCCTTTGCACCTCTCAGAGTAATTTCTAGTTTTAAAATCAATGCCTATATATGCAATTTCACATTCCCACTCTTATCGGCATTCCTTTGCACTTCTCGGTGAAATTTATAGTTTTAAAATCAATGCCTATATATGCGATTTATAGTACTACCATAATTCTCACAAAATTCTTTAAAGGGTTCTAGCTCAATGGTAGAGCAGCTGCTTTATAAGCAGGGGGTTGGTGGTTTGATTCCACTATGTCCTAATATGAATTAATCAATGATATTGTAGCTTATTTTTAATTAAATACTTTTAATATTGGTATATTTCAATAGTGAGATATTTTTCTAGATTCATTATTTTATATTGTCTCTAAAGAGACAAAAGTGATCATGTATTATCTTTGAATGTAATTTTTTATTGTATCTTAAGAGACAATAGTTAACATCAAAGAATTTGCATTTTTAAGGACAACATGTCTTTAATTCCAACTATTGTTTCTAGAGAGAAAAAAATGAAATTGTCTCTAAACAGACAAAAATGCTTGTGTTATATATTGTTTTTATAGAGACAATACTTTAAGGCAATTTAATCTTAAGACAATTTAATTTGAGACACCCAGTTAACGACAATATTTAAGACAATAGACATATTTTGTTTTGTCTCAAATTAAGACAATTTAGCCAAACATTGTCTTAAATATTGTCTTAAAACCCCCCTTTGTGTTATAGTGAAAGATGGGGGTTTTGGCTAGAGTTGGAAGCAATTTTTGGACACATCTTCACTTCCATATTGTAAATTCTTTTCTTATGCATCAAATACCTTAAACATAGCCATGTTTTCAATTGGATAAAAGCCAGCTTTAGTTAAGAGGATAGGATAGGGAATATTTCCTTTAATCTTTACATTGTAGATTATAAATTTCTTTTAAATGATCTTCGATGTTCCTCATGAAGTCTATGGTATACATAAATAAAACTCACAGACATATAAATATATAGGTAACGAGGCTCAAAGAGGATTTTTTTACTCAATCCACAGATAATAACTTTACCATCCTCAATAATCCTTTTCCAATTTGACGATGATGAGTATAAAATATGTTATTAATATCGACATTGAAATAATTTGTTTATACGTCACCACACACACACAACGAAGATATCAAACAAAAATAGAAAAAATTACACATCATGCAATATAAAGATGATATAAAATTAAGGTGGAATGTGAAGCATTTTATTTATGATCAGCATTAACATTTTTTTTATTACTATTTTTCAATTTGTTAATATATTTATTAGTTTTGATTTTTAAATATAACATCTCCCTTATACTAAATTATAGAGAACAAATAATACAATTTTATTAACTAGGAATAATATTACGTTAAACAAATTTTCTACTTTTCAATGGGGTAAAAGATAGCTTCGATCAAGAGGATAGGATAGGGAATATTTCCTTTTAATCTTGAGGTTGTAGATTATAAATTTGTTAAATTTTCTACTTTTCAATGGGCTAAAATCTAGTTTCGATCAAGAGGATAGGATAAGGAACATTTCCTTTTAATCTTAAGGTTGTAGATTATAAATTTGTTTTAGGTAATCTTGATATTCCTCCATGAAGCTATGGATATACTGCAACCCTACACATCACATACATATACAATAACACCTCACACACATATAAAATAATAGTGGCGACGAGAATCTCAAAGAGGAGTTTTTTTACTCCAAATCCAAAGATAATAAGCTTTCCATCCTCCAATAATCCTTTTCACAATTATGATATGATGATGAGTGTAAAATTGTGTTATTTAATATGGACATTGAAATATTTTATTTATAGTTCACACACACAACAAACATATCAAACTAAACATAGAATGAATTACACATCATAAAATATAAATATGATGTAAAATTAACATAGAAATTGAAGTATTTTATTTATGATCGGCATTAACTTTTTTTATTACTATTTTT
>APFE030825243.1:209027-244093 GCA_000404065.3 Pinus taeda | reverse complement strand
TACAAAAATATAGAAAAGAGAGATCAACGCCTTCAAAAGGGCCTCTTTGAGGGTGCAACCTCATTTACATTACACAAATGAACAATTATTGGATGATACAAATGACAATACCTCCTTTCTATATACAGGCATCTAAGGGGTCATAATATAATCAAAGCCAACATAACAATAATAATTTAAAGGCACAATAATAACAATAATGCGCTTCTGTGGGGCACAATAAGAAAAATATGGGGAGTACATGAGCACAAAAATATAATAGGGGGGTTGTACGAATAATAATAAGGGGTTACACTAGCAGTATAGGGACCTAATATTTTTTCTACTCTAAATCTAGAGATAATAAGCTTTCCATCCTCCAATAATCCTTTTCTCAATTATGAGTTGACAATGAGTGTAAAATTATGTTATTTATTATGGGAATTGAAATATTTTATTTATAGTTCACACACACACAACACACATATCAAACTAAACATAGAATGAATTACACATCATGTAATATTATAGATGATATAAATTAAGGTAGAATTGAAGTATTTTATTTATGATCATCATTAAATTTTTATTAGTATTTTTCAATGTTAATTTTATTTATTACTTTATTATATTTTATTAATGCTTTGTGACAACATCTCCCTTATAGTAAATTATAGAGCACACTTAATACAATTTTATTAACTAGGAATAATATTACATTAAACACATTCTCTCAATTTCAATGGGGTAAAATCTAGCTTTGATCAAGAGGACAGGATATGGAATATTTCCTTTTAATCTTGAGGTTGTAGATTATAAATTTCTTTTACATTATCTCGATATTCCTCCATGAACCTAGGATATACTACAACCCTACACCTCACACACATATAAAATAATAGTGATGACGAGAATCTCAAACAGGAGCTTTTTTTAACTCCAAATCTAGAGATAATAAGCTTTCCATCGTCCAATAACCATTTTCTCAATTTTGAGCTCATAATCAGTGTAAAGTTATATTATTTAATATGGAAATTGAAATATTTTATTTATAGTTCACACACACAGAAAACAAATATCAAATTAAACATAGAATGAATTACACATGATGCCATATAAAGATGGCATAAAATTAAGCTAGAAATTGTTGTATTTTATTTATGATCGGCATTAAAAAAAAAATATTAGTATTTTTCAAATTTTTAATACATTTATTACTTTATTATTTTTTAAAACAAAAAAGTTACCATGCTACTAATAAAAGGAAAAGGAAAGCATAAAAACAAAAATACAAAAAAGCTATGATGCTAATAATAAACGGAAAAGGAAAGCATAAAAACAAAAATAATGTATAAAGCTTATAACTAAGTCATATTTAACCTTTAGAGCTACGACCCAAATAAATAGAAAAATAAAGCAAAATGTGTTGGGAATAATGCTTAATTAGTTATGTAGATTGCTGACAAATTAGTACGCAGATTTTGTGTTATCCCTAAAATTAGGATGACAAATTGTTAGAGTAGTCAGTGTTGGAAATTAGCTGTAGTGTGAGTAGATTTGTTTCAGAGTTTATTGTTAATCATTTTAGTAATAATTTTACTATATAATAATGTAGTTTATGATTCAATTAATATATGAGATTCACAATAGTTTTTAGCTCACAAACTAACTGTGTTTTATTTGTTTACTTTTTTTTTTTATATGTAGTTTTCTTCAATGTTATGTTGGCTTATCAGCTAGCTTAAAGAAGCCATTTCATATTCTACAAGTGGTATCAGAGGAGGTAAAATTTTCTTTGGGTTAAATTTTTATTGTTGGAATTTCGCCAAAGTTAATCATGTTAAATTCTAACCAGATGCCATTTCCAGAATTTGGTGGGAAAAATTGTGATTATTGGTGCATTAAGATGCTAACCTTTTTGATTGGAAAAAAATTGTGGGAGATTGTTGAAGATATGAGGAGCTAGCTGATTGGAATGCCCTTACAGCCAAGAAAAGAACAACAAGGAAGGAAGCAAGGAAGAAGAATGCTCAAGCTTTGTTTCACGTTCAGATAGCTCTTGATACAAGCTTATTTCCAAGAATATTAGGAGCAAAAACTGTGAAAGATGCCTGGGAGACTCTACAAGAAGCTTGCCAAGGTAGTGGCCAAGTTAAGGTTTTCAAGCTTCAAACATTGAAGCGAGAGTTCAAGAATTTGAAGATGTAAGAAGTTGAAAGTGTGAGTGGCTATTGTGTGAGAGTCAAAGATGTAGTCAATGAAATGGCTACACTTGGATAAACTGGAAGTAATGAAGTTTTAATTAAAAAAGTATTGAGATCTTTAACACATAGATGGAATCATGTTGCCATAATCATGGAAGAAAGTAAAGATTTGACAAAACTACAGTTTGATAAATTGGTTGGATCTTTGATGTCTCATGAAGAATGATTGAAGGACACTTTTGAAGGTGTAGAGAAAGATTTTTCCTCTAAATTACAAATTACAAATAATGAAGATGGAAGCAGCAGCAGTGCCAAAATTCTTCAAGAGGTAGAGGAAGAGGTGGCTCAAGCGGAATAGGTAGAGGTATATTTGATAAGGGAAATGTTCAATGTTATTATTGTAATAGTTATGGCCACTTTGAAAGAAACTTTAGATTAAAAGAAGGTAAAAATGCTAATTATGCTCAAGAAAGTGGTGAGTATCCTCGTGATCAGTTATTTTTATCTTATGCCAAAGGTGAAAATACTAGTAAAGATGTTTGGTACCTAGATTCTAGATGCTCTAACCATATGACAGGGAATGAGAAGTTGTTTTCAACAAAGGATGCAAGCTTCAAATCCAAGATCCAGCTTGGTGATGATAAATCATTGGAGGTTGCTTCCAAGGGAGCTATGGAGGTCCAAAAAAAAGAAGGTATAAAGAGTATTCATGACATTTATTATACTCCACAATTGAAGCATAATTTGTTGAGAGTTGGGCAGCTATGTGAGAAAAATTATAAAGTAGTGTTTGAAAATAAGACATGTAATATCTATGATAAGAATAAGGGAAATGGGGTGATCAATATTGTTTCCCTTGAGGTTTGATGAACATAATAGCAATCTTGCTTATATGGCTTATGAGGATTCAAGTTGGTTATGGCATCTCAAGTATGGGCATTTAAATTTTCACAGTTTGAAGTTTCTAACCTCACATGCATTAGTTTCTGGTTTGCCCAAGGTAGAAGAGCATAAGGAGGTTTGTGAAGGATGTGCTAAAGGAAAGCATGCACGGGAAAGGTTTCCAAAGGGAACTCCATGGAGGGCTCATCACCCACTTCAGCTTGTTCATTCAGACATATGTGGTCTTATGCAGACTAATAGTTTGGGTAAGTCATCATATTTCATCACTTTTATTGATGATTACTCACAAAATTGTTGGGCATATTTTTTTAAGGCCAAAATTGAAGTCCTGGATACATTCAAGAAGTTTAAAGCCCTTGTATAAAATGAGAAAGGGTGCAAGATCAATTTTTTGGGGACTGACTGTGGAGGCAAATCCTGCTCAAAAGATTTCCAGAGTTATTGTGATATGTATGGCATCAAGAGGCAGCATACTACAACATACACACCCCAACAGAATGGCATAATTGAAAGAAAGAATCGTACTGTGGTTGAAATGGCAATATGCATGTTACAAACTAAGGGATTGAGCAACTCTTGTTGGGGAGATGTAGTTGCTATAATAGTGTACATCCTTAACCGTAGCCCCATGAGTGAATTGGAAAAGGTGACTCCTTATGAAGCTTGGTATGGAAAACAACCTAATGTTAATCATTTCAAAGTTTTTGGTTGTTTGGCTTATGTGCATGTACCTAATCAAAATAGAAAAAAGTTAGATGCAAAGAGTGAGTTATGTATTTTTATTGGGTATACTGAGACAAGCAAGGTTTATAAATTATATAATCTTCTAACTAACAAGCTTATTATCTCAAGATATGTAATTTTTTATGAAGGGGAAGTTTATGGTAATAAAAAAGGCCATGTTGAGAAGAGAAAATATGTTTTGAATGATGATATAATTGTCAATAATGATCATGAGAAGTGAACTAATGTTTCTGTAACTAGTGGCTTAACTCCACCAAGTACCCCTTCATCAATTTCGTCAACGTCAAGTTCAAGTCCAACTTCTTCTCCACGTTGTACAAGGAAGGTGAGAATATTGAGTGAAATTTATCAGAGGAGTGCAAATCAAGCACATGAGGAAAGCCGAATAGGTGAGATAGTGAATTTTTCTTTATTAGGCAAGGCTGATTTTGAACCATCATGTTTTGAAGATGCATGTACTAATGAGGTTTGGATGCAAGCCATGCAATATGAGATACATTCCATTAAAAGGAATGACAATTGGAAGTTGACAGAGCTTCCACATGATGTTATGAAACCAACTCGCAAAAAGTTAGAAAAGATAGATCAATGCCTTATAATTCAGCCTCTTCGAGGGGGCAAGCTCCTTTACATTACAGAAATGAACAATTCTTGGATGATTCAAATGAGAAAACCTTCTTTCTATATATAGGAGTTTATGGGGTCACAATATAACCAAACCGACCTAACAATAATAATATAAGGGCACAAAAATAACAATAGAGGGATTTTATGGTGCACAGTAATAGCAATATGGGGAAAATAGGGGCACAAGAATATTAATAAGGGATACAAGTAAAATATTAATGGGGGAATCACTAGTATTATAGGGACCTAACATGCCCCTCTCCTTCAAAAAAGTGTTGTCCTCAATGCTTGAATAGTTTTGGATGCTTTTGTATAAAATTCTCATCCTCCCATGTGGAATCTTCAGTAGATAAGTTCTTCCACTTGATGAGATACTCTAAAATGGATCAATTTCGTAGTTGTCAAGTTCTTGTTTCTATGACTGCTTCTGGTTCCACTATAAATTTTCCTTCGTCGTCAAGTTCTGGCAATATTGTTTGAACTGGGACCTTGTCACCTATAACATTATTTAAACATGAAACATGTAAAACTAGGTGCACTCGAGAAGCTGCAGGAAGCTCCAATTTGTATGCCATAGTACCAATCTTTTGCAACACCTTGTACAGACCATAATACTTTGGTGACAATTCGTTATCCTTCTTAGCTTGCTTGAGGGACATTTTTTATATGGTTGTAGCTGTAGGAATACCCAATCACTTACATCAAAACTTCTTTCACTGTGATGTTGATCTGGCTATTGTTTCATTCTATTTTACACCAACACGAGGTTATCCTTTAAGAGTTGGTCACCAATAATCTTAGAATTTTCTCTTAAATATGATGTGATGGATGGTAGCTGATATCCATAAAGTGCGATAAATGGGGTCATTTTTATCACAGTATGGAAGGAAGTGTTATACCATCATTCAACCAGAGGCAACCATTTGACCCATTATTTCTGTTTATCAGATACAAAGCAATGAAGATATCCTTCCAAACATTTGTTTACTATCTCCATTTTCCCATTAGATTGAGGATGATAAAATGAGCTATGAGCTAACTGAGTACCAAGACAAGAAAATAATTTTGTCCAAAAATTTCCTGTAAAATTGGAATCTCTGTCACTTACAATAATCTTTGGGTTTCCATGTAGCTTTTGAATTATTTCCATAAATGTAATAGAAACTGTACTGGCTTTAAATGGATGTGATAATGCACAAAAGTGTGCATACTTGGTAAGTTTATCAACTACCACCATGATGACACTCTTTCCCTTGGACTTGGGTAAACCTATGATAAAATCCATTGAAACCTCCTCCCAACGTTGGCTTGGAATGGATAAAGGCTGTAGTAGACCTGGTGTCTTAATTGTTTCATCTTTATTTTGTTGGCATACCAAACATTCTGCCACAAACGTTTGAATATCTGATTTAAGGCCATCCAAAAAAAATCCTTCTTAACCCTGTGGTAACTTTTTAAAAATCCTGAGTGCCCTCCTAAGGGAGAAGCGTGCAATTATAGAAGAATACTTTATTTGAGTTAGGAATTCTTATAGACGTATAAGCGATGTTTGTACCATAACGAATAATTTTTCCAGCTAAATGTATCAGATGTATTGGAATCTTATTGTAACTTTCAAATAAGTTCCCACACTTCTTCTTCATTCTTTCATTCCTCCCTTCCTTCATTTATCCAATCTGGTTGGATAATAGAAATGGTATACAACAATGCTTCCACATCCTCATACTTTCTTGAGCTTCCCTTTGTTGTATATGATTTCAAAATCATAACCCAACATCTTTGTGACCCATTTTTCTTGTTCTCCAGAGGATAATATTTTTTCTAAAAAGTATTTAAGGCTATCATGATCCGTTTTTACCTTGAAGTGTCTTCCCATTAGGTAGGGTCACCATTTCTTAAGTGCATGTAGTATTGCCAACATTTCCTTCTCATAAATAGCTTTGTGTAAATACTTTCCCTTGATTGGATGTCTTTCGAAAGCAATGGGTCTTTAATCTTGCATTAAAACAACACCAATTCCATTTCCGGAAGCATCACATTCCACAATAAAGGTTTTTGTGAAGTCTGGTGTAGCTAAGATCGGTGCTTGGCACATTTCCTGTTTAAGATATTCAAAGGCCTTTGTTGCTTCTGGAGTCCATGAAAATGCATTTTTCTTCAACAATGTTGTTAGAGGTGCTGATATTTTCCCATAATTCTTAACGAACTTGTGATAATACCCTGTTAGCCTGAGAAATCATCTCAAATTCTTTATGGATGCAGGGATTTCCTATTCCTTAATGGATTTAATTTTTCTAGGGTCTACCTCAACTCCTTCATGAGATACAGTATGACCCAGATATTCCACCTCTTGTACTCCAAAGAAACATTTGGATTTTTTGCATATGATTGTTTCTCCTCCAATAGTTGTAGCACCCTATTAATGTGTTCAACATGATCCTTCCAAGACTTACTATAGATTAATATATCATCAAAAGATACTAACAAAAATTTTCTAAGGAAGGGTTTGAAAATGGAATTCATCAAACCTTGAAATGTAGAAGGTGCTTTGGTAAGGCCAAAAGGCATGACCAAAAACTCGTAGTGACCGTCATGAGTTCTAAATTTTGTTTTCAGAATGTCTCGAGTCTTCATTCTGATTTGATGACATCCTGAACGAAGATCTAACTTGGTGAAGTAAATTGATCCATGCAATTCATCCAATAATTCATTAATGACAGGAATGAGAAACTTATCCTTAATACTGAGCTTGTTGAGCTCCCTATAATCTGGATAGATGTGTCATGATCCATACTTGTTGTGCATCAATACTATTGAAGCAAAGAAAGAACTTTGGCTAGGTTGCATTATACCAGCCTCAAGCATTTTTGCAACCATACATTCAATTTCACTCTTTTGGGCATAGGGATATCTGTATAGCTTGATGTTTGGAGGAACACTTCCTGGAATCAAATGAATAGCATGATCATGATCACGAATAGGTGGGAGATCTTTGGGAGTCTTAAATATTTTCGAATGATTATCCAAGACTTTTTGGAGATCTCGAGAAATAGATGATTTCGATGTGGAAACATTTAGTGAACATAATTGTGGAATTACACCTCGTTGTTCCTCTTTTAGAAGCTTTGTCATACTGTTAGAGATTATTATCTTTCCTGATTTCCCTGGAATACCCCTTAGTTCAACTTCCTTTCCTTCCACATAAAATTTCATGAAAGGTTCTTGAAGGTTAAAAGCTATTGTACCCAAGGATTGTAGCCATTGGACTCCTAGTACAAGATCAACACCTCCCATTGGAATGGAAAGCATAGGGCTTTTCAATACATATTCTCTCATGGATAGCTTGATATTATGGCACTTTCTAGAGCAATTTATCATTCCTCCATTTGCAACCATTACTTGACACTCTGGTGCTGGATATAGGAAGCAATTGAATTCTTTTGTTATCTTACAATGAATAAAATTGTGGGTACTTCCTGAATCAATCAAGACTATTACCTTTTTCTTCTTGATTTGTCCCTCTATCTTGATGGTTTGAGGAGTGGTAATTCTAGCCAATGCATTACAAGATATGGCCAGATTCATTTCTTCTTTATCTAGGCTTTGTTCCTGGAGTATATCCTGTTCTTTTGACCTTTCTTGCTCCTTTTCTTCTTCCTCTTCACAATCTATGTAGAATAATCTCTTCTCCGCACACTTATGACCTTTAGTGTATTTGTTGCCACAACTGTAACAAAGCCCTTTTGCTCTTTTTTCTTCCAATTGTTGTGGTGTCAACCTTATAGGTTGTGGAAGGCTAGGGGCAACAAAAATTCCATATTTATAGTTGTGAGTGGTATGCTACCTGGTTGCCATAATTTTGCTTTTCATTTTTCTTGCTAACCTGAATGTCTTCTCTAATGTATTAGGTTCCCAAAGGTGAACATCATGTTGGATATTATCCTTTAAATTCCCTATGAAAACATCAATCCTATGCTCCTTTGGAATATTTTTTACGCTAATGTTCAATTTTTGGATCTCCTCAATGTGCTCCATTATTGAACCGTTTTGTTTGAGACTTATAAATTGGCTAAAAACAATGTTGCTTTTTGTATCCTCATAATGTGCTGTCAATTCTTCCATACAAATTGCCTAAGTGATAATTTGTTTATGAGAGCAAAGCCATTGATACCATCTAAACTAATTTGGTTCCAAATATAAAGTTACAATATGTACATTTTGTGTGTTTTTCACATTATTAAGATCAAAAAATTACTGCATCTGTAATATCCATGTTGTGGGATCCTTGCCATCAAACTTCCTCATATCAATATTTGGAATATGGTGGTTCTTCGGTCCAACATTAGAGTCTATGAAATCATGATTAACATTTCTTTTTTTCTCATCATGAGTTTCCTTTACTACCCTTTCACCATTAGTGACCATTTCTTGTAGCAACTTATTCAAATTTATCTTTAATTCTTCCATCTTATCATCCATGCCATCCATTTTAGTGTCCATGCCATTCATCTTAGCATCCATGCCATTCATCTTAGCTTTCATGCCATCCATATTAGCTTCTACGCCTTTCTCTAAAAAATCCATCTAAGCTTCTACACCTTTCTTTAAACCAACCATCTTAGCTTCTACATCTTTCTTTAAACCATCCATCTTAGATTCTGTTACCTTTTGTGCAAGTGACACTTGTTGCACTTGGTCTCATAATTTTGATATATAATGTTGCATTTCTTCCTCTTCTTCATGAGTCATGTTAGAGCTTTCAGGTTGCTTGCTAGGTGTTTGCATTTTCTTTCCTCCGGGCATTAATTACCGATAATGATTCTTTACTATGCCCTTTGAATTCCTAAAAATTAATTTTTCAAACCAAGCTTATGCAAAAATTTAAAAAAAACTACACACCTTTTTTCACTTTGCAGGAGCTTGATATTGAATTTGATGCATCTCTGTAATTTCAGATCATCCAGTTATGAAACTGAAACATGTAGTAGCCCTCTGCATCCTCTTTCCAATGCCACCAATTTGATCTAAATTGGATTCTCCAAGGAAGAGTTATGCACAATCTCCCAAGATGACTTGATTATAGATCTTTCCAGAAGAGAGAACTTGTTTGAAGTGCCACATGTCACTATTTTGACCTTTCGCTCTAAAAAATATATACAAGAAACTACAGTCCGTCCTATTTTTGTGCCTTCTTACAAAATTTCAATCTGATGCTCAAAGAGAAAGTTATGATGATTTTCCCCAGGTCACCTATTTGGAATGTAATTGAGGGGTCTGCAAAAAGACCAACTTCCTCAGATCATATCTCCACAAATGTAGTGAAAAAATATCTGAAATTTGGACACGAGGTTCAATGTGATTTTGTCTCAAAAGGGCTTTTGTTTTTACTTCTGAAACCTTGCAGAAAAAAGTTATAGTGAAAATGCCACAATGACATATTTGGAGTAGTGAAACCCTAGAATCTAAAGCTCTAATACCAAATGTTATGAAACTAGCTCAAAAAAGATAGAAAAGGTAGATCAACGCCTTATAATTTAGCCTCTACTAGGGGGTAACCTCCTTTACATTACACAAATGAAAAATTCTTGGATGGTTCAAATGACGAAACCTCCTTTCTATACATAGGAGTCTAAAGGGTCACAATATAACCAAGCCAACATAACAATAATAATATAGAGGCACAAAAATAACAATAGAGGGATTCTATGGGGCACAATAATAACAATATGGGGACAATAGGGACACAACAATATTAATAAGGGATACAACTACAATATTAATGGGGGCATCACTAGTATTATAGGGACCTAACACATGACAAGAAAAAGATTGGAAACCAAATGGGTCTATAAGATTAAATTTAACAATGATGGGAGTGTTGAAAGACACAAAGCGAGATTATTTGCTAAAGGATTCACATAGAAATATGGAATTTATTATGAAGAGACATTTTCACCAATAGCAAGACATGAGACCATTAGAATGTTTATTTCATTAGTAGCTCAAAAAAAGTGGAGCATACACCATATGGACGTGAAAAGTGACATCTTGAATGGGTACTTAGAAGAGGAGGTATATGTGGATCAACCACAAGGTTTTGAAGTGGAAGGAAAGGAGAATAATGTGTACAAGTTGAAGAAGTATTTGTATGGCCTCAAGCAAGAACCAAGAGCGTGGTATGCAAGGATTGATGGATACTTTCGGGAAAATGGCTTCAAGAGAAGTAAGAGTGATCCCACCCTTTACTACAAACAAGAATTTATTGATATTCTAATAATTAGTTTGTACGTTGATGATCTATTGTATAGGGGTAGTAGTTCTAAGATGAATGATAAATTCAAAGTTGCTATGATGAATGAATTTGAGATGAAAGATCTAGGCATCATGAAATATTTTCTAGGAATGGAGGTTTATCAAAGTAAGGATGAGATTTTCATTTGTCAGACAAAGTATACACAGGACATGCTAAATAAATTTCATATGCTTGATTGCAATCCATCCCCTACTCCAAGTGCTCACAGAGAGGCGTTATGTAGAGATGATGGTGTTGATTTAGTTGATGAGAAAACTTGCGGAAGTATTGTGGGGAGCTTGATATTTCTAATCCACAAGGCCTAATATTACATACTTAGTTTCAATTATTTCAAGGTATATGATGAATCCATCTGAAATACATATGAAGGTAGCCAAGAGGATTTTAAGGTATGTCAAAGGCACTCTAAATTTTTGTATTCATTACTACTCTTCTGAAAAGTGCAATCTTGTTGGATTTAATGATTTAGATTGGGGAGGTAGTCTTGATGATCGTAACATTTAGAAATTGTTCCTCTTTCGGTTATGGTTTGATTACATGGAGCTCAAAAAAATAAAGCATTGTTGCCCTCTTATGCAAAAAAGTAGAGTATGTTACAGTTACCTTAGCAGGTACACAAGCTCTTTGGCTCAGAAAAATTTTGGAAGAAATTGGAGAAAAACAAATTCAGCCTACAATGATTTATTGTGATAATGTAAGTGTCATCAAGTTAGCAAACAATCCAGTTCATCACAACAAGACAAAGCATTTTGACATGAAATATCACTTCATTAGAGATTTGGTGTAGAAGAAGGATATTGAATTGAAGCATATAAATACTCAGGATCAGCTAGTAGATATCTTCACCAAAGAAGTTGCAAAAACTCATTTTTTGGCACTACGAGATAAGATAGTAGATCCTCATTAATCATTAAGGGGGCGTGTTGGGAATGATGCTTAATTAGTTATGTAAATTGCTAACAAATTAGTCAGGGGATTTTGTGTTCTTTGCAAAATTAGGGCAACAAATTGTTAGGGTGCTCAGTGCTGGAAATTAGTTGTAGTGTGAGTAGATTTGTTTTAGAGTTGATTAGTAAAAATTTTAGTAAAAATTTTACTATATAATAATGTAGTTAATGGTTCAATTAATATATGATATTTACAACAATTTTTAGCTCACATAGTAATTGTGTTTTATTTTATTTTCTTTATATATATTTTTCTTCATAGTTATGTTGGCTTATTAGCTGGCCTAAACAAGCCATTCATATTCTACAAAATGTAGAAAAAAGAAAAAAGAAAACACATTAGAATTGTTTCTATAACCCAAATGAGTATCGATAATTCTATTATTTTGGGGAAAAAAGGTTATTAATGTTTTTACAATAATTTATTATTATTTTAGAAAAGAGTCATTAATATTTCTAGGGATTTTTTTATATCTTTTTTGTCAGAATAAAAAGAAAATTAACAAGTATTCTGCCAATAAAAAAATAAAATAAAACATAAAGCAAATTAAAAAAATAATAATGCATAAATATATAACCCAAATTAGTAATGAACATTTACTAAGAAACAAGTTATCAAATGACATTTCTTTCTTCAGAAAACTCCTATGAATGCTTTCAAACATTTTTAATTCATGTCCATAGTATGCTTATTTTGGACACTAAGCGAATATTGACATTTATTAAATTATCATCCATGGAATACATAGAATAGCTAAAACTAGATAAAATTAGAGTACTCATAGATATACATTTTAAGCCCCTTTCACTCATAAAGACACTCCCTAAATTCAATAGCTGATCTAGTTGATCATGCTCAAGTTACAAATTTTTACTTTTCCTTTTGGGTCGAGTGAAGAACTACAACACAAGGGGGGGTTTAAGACAATATTTAAGATCATTTTTAGGTAAATTGTCTTAACTCGAGACAAAAGAAAACTTGTGCATTGTCTTAAGTATTTCCTTTGAGTTGGTGTGTTAAATTAAATTGTCTTAAAATATTGGCGTCTCAAATTAAATTGTCTTAAAATTAAATTTCCTTAAAATATTGTGTTTATAAAGGCAATATATAACACAAGCATTTTTGTCTCTCCAGGGAAAATTTCATTTTTGTCTCTCTAGAGAGAATAGTTGGGATTAAAGACATATTGTCTTTAAAGAGACAATATCTTTGATCCTAACTATTCTCTCTATAGAGACAATAAAAAATTACATTCAAAGATAATACAACATCACTTTTGTCTCTGTAGAGACAATAAACTAGAAAATATCTCACCATTGAAATAAACCAATATTAAAGTATTTAATTAAAATAAACTACAATATCATTGATTAGTTCATATTAGGATAGAGTGAAATCACACCACCAATCTTCTCCTTATAAAGCAAGTGATATTCCATTGAGCTAGCACCCTTTAAAGAATTATGTGAGAGTTATGGTAGTCCTTGAAATTGCATATATAGGCATTGATTTTAAATCTAGAAATTGCAACAAGAGGTACAAAGGAATGCCGATAGAAGTGGAAGTGTGGAAGCCAATGAGAAAGTAAAAAATATGGAAAAAAAATACAATCAAAATTTGGGCTTCTATATATCTTCTAAAGCATGTAGCAAGGAGGTTAAATTTAAGAAGAAAGTTACACTAACATAAATGTCCCAAAACATTGGAAATCTTTACAAGCGCAAAGTATATCAATGTTTCACAGAATCCCAAAATAACGGAAATTTTGTAGAGATGTTACACAAATTGAAAGAAAAATGGAAATCATGTGTTTACTAATGTTGGGGATGGCCAATCCCCCTTGATCACTTCGTAATGTGAAATGAAAAAAAACTCAGAGACACTGTATCAATATTTTTTACACCACCTTGCTTGCCCAATAAATTTTTTGGAGTACCTCTTCCATAATTTTATAGGCTACTTGAGAAGAAAAAAGGATAGAAACCAATGTGACCCACTGCTAGAAATTTATCACCAATTGCAATATTCTTGGAATCAATTGCAATATTCTTGGAAGGAAATAGGTCAATATTACTCCAACCTTGAATTTTTCTTTTTTAAAACTTTGCTATTATCCATCTCCAATAATCAGCAACTGAAAAAATATTTACAGAAGGACCTACCAAAATAAGAAATAGTCTCCTCGATATTCATAAGATTTCATTTATGATTCAGCCAAGTAGGGGATTAATCTTGGCCAAAACGAAATCCTATTTTTCCTGTCTAAAAACTACTATTGCTCCTTTTGCAAAAGTGTCATAGAAAAAACTAGTATCCTTAATAAACTTTTAAATCAACAAATGTGTTAAATATAAGGCATCTGCTAAGTGGAAATTTGGGTATCTTACAATACATATCCTGGAATTTGATATCATATGAATAACTTATATAAGAGAAATAATGGAAATATTTTACAAGTGAAGTTTCCATGGCTGAATGTCAACTTTGCAACACCTGTATTAAAGGTAAAAATACTTCGATATTTTTTCCAAAGAATATTTGATACTCAAAATAATGAGGTGGAGATTGCAAGTTACATTTAAATTGGTGCTCATCACTCATTCTAACCACTAAAATGTTCTATATATCAATGCATGTTTTGTACATAGTAAAAGTGGTCATCTTTTATGAGCTCTTTCTGGTGGACAAAGACAAATTCTTGGACTAGCAATAATAAAACATCTTAGAATATTTATGCAAAATTAAAACCATAGTGAGAATCAAGGAGATTGCATGTATCTTGAATCATATAATGGAATTAATTTATATTTATGTAGAATTAAAACTACAGTGAGAAGCAAAGAAATTGCATGTACCTTGAATCTTATATTAGAACTAATTTCTAATTGAAATCTTTCGAAGTAAAAATATTAATGTAAGAAAAGGCTTGCAATATGTGACATTGTCAATAATTTTGCATTGATGCTTCAACAAGGTCATTCATGGATTTTTATCTAAATAAATAGAAGAATCAACTGAAGAAATGGGTAACTCTACTCACAGTTTAAGGTTTTGCAATTTTTTTTCATTCTTTGAACTAGTTATTCTAGGGGTGAAATTTGTGGATTAGAATAATCCACATCACACAGGCATCAACCAAAAGATAGAGTTTCCTCCTAAAGGTGTACTTTTGAATAGAAGACCATTGTATGCATATGATTTGGCTCAAATGGCACCAAGACTCACGTCCACAATCTCTTGAAATATTTACCTGGGATTGCTCAACCTTGTGGTTGAAGCCATTTTTGGCATGCCATATCTAACCTCAGATGTTAATGATTTGTTGCAACTATTTGTAAGACCCTTGGTAATGAATACTTCTAACAACTAGCATATTGGTTCTCTACTTGGGTTGAGTTTAATAGTGAATGCATTTATTCAAGCCATCTCCCTCATCCTTTATGTCCCACGACACTCACTTCCCTGGGATGGACATGACTAGCCTGCCAACACTATCATAAGGCCTAAGGTTCCCTTCATGATGAAATCTAGGCCTGATTTAAGACTTCTTAATCTATCTCTTGGAGGAGCTAAAAACTAAAATTCCTCTATCTAATAGCGACAAGCACAACGGTTCAACTGAAGGCACCTCATCAGTTCATCCTCAAGGTTTCACATGAGATAACGACTAGATCCCCAAGGAAAAACATTATTGTCTCTGAATATGTTGAATTGGTCAACTCTCTTATCTTGTTTGTGTCAAGCTCCCTGGCTCATCCATGTAGTTCTTATCATTACTTGAGTGTATTTTCACACTCATTGGTAGTTTTATTTACCATGATATTCCTCATGTTTTAACCCTAGACCTTAGAGGATATATCTCAAGGTTGTTTAGTGTGGGAAGTGGAAGTGAGAATGCAATATTCAAAAAGATTCTAAGAGAAAGGAGGGAAGCAAGAAGTGAAAGTTTAAAAAAGATTGTGTGTTTCAGGAAAATACCTATAAATTTTTTAGGAGAAATAGGCACATTATACTCTTTTGGTTCACAATACTTCTTCAGTAAAGTTGGCCAAGAATCCTAGATTCCATGATTGAACCAAGAACATCAACACCAAGTACCATGTGATTCAATATCATGTAGAACCCAAAACTATTCCTTTGAGACATTGATCCTCAAGTGAGAAAATTTCAAACATCTCCACCAAAGCACTTGGAAGAGAAAATTTTGAAATGTTGAGAACGATGCTTGGACTCACAAAAATCCCATTCAAATTAAGGGGGGAATGTTAGATACCTAATCCTTAGGGATTGAGGTACATTGTAAATGACTTTATAAGTATTAACTAAGAGAAATATGAAGGGTCATAGGTGAATAAGAAGAGTCATATGGAGTTCTTAGAAGATGAAACCAAAGGTCAGTTCCTCTTGTATATATGCATGCTATGAGTTGAAGAAATTCATTCAAACATGGAGTTATTCATCCTAGCTGGTAGTGGTACCAGAGCTGACTATTTTAACTCAATGATTCTCTTACGCATGAAAAAACACCCCTCATTCAATGTAAAATCCGAGGCATCTCATACCCACTATTCGTTCCAGTTTTTTAAAGACATATATGGCATTTCTTCTTCTTCCCATGAGATTTCTCATTACAGTTTTGCAACTCCCATGCACACAATTTATCCCTAAGATAATAGAAGGTTGTGAACTCAATTTCGAGTATTATCGTACCGTATTATTAGAAGGAAAGTCAGAAGAATTTAGGCATGTATATAAACAATTGTAGGGTAGGACAAAGTTAGTAGGTTTGTCTCCAAATGATTTAGATGTAATGGATACCATACACACTTCCTTCAAAACATTCCACAATTTCTGCATTCACTAAAAATAGGAAGGAACTGAAAGGGTCATTGTCTCAATGATTTTGTTTTTATCGAATACAATGTATTTTTGAGTTATAGTTGAATAGAAAATAAGAATGCAAATGTTCAAAGAAATTTGTGTCATTATTCATTAGATCTAAAAGGTTTACTAGGTCAATTCTTGTGCATTCCATGGGAAGATATTCTGATGGGAAATATTCTAGTATTGTTGTCACTACTATGGCTATAAAGCACAGTGTGTCTCAACCCTAGAACGTATATTATGTTTAAACTTTAGAATATATATTGTGTAATAGAGTTTTACATAAAACACTAGAGTAGAAGTGTAGAACAAATTTATAATACCACATCTTGTCATTTCTAATATGTCTACAAATTTTACATTGTTTGCACAAAATGGAAGATAAATTCTTTGGGAGAAGCACATTGTTGGGAAGCACTAAATCTTCCTTTAGTTAGAGTTTGGCCTTTGGAAATTAGTCAACAACTCCATCATCTGGCAAACTGAGACTTACACAAAATGTCTTTTGTGGAGAGTGTGGAGGTAGTGAGAGAAAACATGAAAGCATTTTAGAGACAGGGAGGATAAGCACAATCATGTTCTTCATTATGTTTGCTATCGAAAAAGGGAATAGGCAAAGACATGCAGAATCCCATGGGAGAAGATCAACAGTAAAAAGGACCAGTAAGAAGAAAAAGATAAAGCATCAAATTTGGAAAAAGGTTAAGCCACATGACCTCTGGGTGGACTTGAAATCATGCTTGAAAAGTCTTGGTGGACATGAATCTCCAATAGACATACTCAGCTAGAGATGCACATCTGCTGCAAAACATGCATGCAATATTTGTAACACCAACATTATGAAGGGACTTATTTATTTATCATTTTAAGTTTTTTGTTCTTCATGCAAAAAAAAATTATATAACACAACAATTATTCACAATATGAACCTTTAAACTTCTAATTGCAATGGATATCATAAAAATTGTGAATAACATAAGATGTCTGCATACTAAATTACTTACCCCTACAACTTGAAATTCATCAAAATTGGTTGCTATGGTTTCCCACTCGCAAGGACAAATTACATTTACCCTAATCTTATTTTTTATCTCAATCTTCTGAACCTCCCTATATAAATGGTGACCAACAATGGAATCCTCCTACCTTAAAATCAATCCAACATATAAGTATTACAATTAATTTATCACAAATTCCTATATAAATGAAATAAATAATACAACATGAAGAACATGTCAATTATAACAATAGTAAACACTAGAATAAAAAGACCTGGAATGAACCAAAAATAAACAAAATGATAGGTTTGGCACAACAAACCCTAGAATTGTGGCTCTTTAATACCACTTGTCATGATTCTACATATGGTCCCACTTAACAAAGTAGGCACCCACACACTTAAATTTTTGTTTCTTTTGTGCAATCTATTTCCAGCATCTCCACCTTATAACAATTAAAGCTTAGTGTATAAGTTCTAAAATTGTAACAAATGAACTCAGAATAAGGCTACGATGGCCTTCAAATCATGAGAATCACAACAATCTATAAATAAGGATGCAACATCAAAGACTACATATTATCTACAACTTTACGAGTATGAAGTTCCATGTGAATCCTCCTCGATCCACTCATTACGAAATGCCGAGATATGAACTACATGTTTAAGAGAACTATACATGTGGGGTTGAATTTCATCTTGTTTTCATGTATGAAAGGCCAAAAGATAGTGGTCACATTAATTAGTTGCTCTCTGGAATATTAAATGTAAGAAAAATATGCAAACAAAGAGAATCTGAAAAACACAGATATAGATGTAATGGTTTGACAGTATTGGCACCACCAAACAGGTACCCAATGATTTTTTTTTACTGCAAAAGCATAGATCTTATTATATATGAACTATTTTGGAAGCACTACAACAGAACTACGATGTTGATCATGAGGAAACCAAGAACAATTTTACTTAGGAAAAATGTAATTTTATTTAAAAATATATATTATCACCAAAAGTACAGTAAAGGTAAAATACCACCAAATTCATGCCTTTCTTTAAACTTGGTCACAACGTATGATGAATGGAATCATTGCCTTTTTATGATACCACCAGAATAAAAAAGGAAATACGTTTTATACCTCAACCCAAATCTCACATAGTGCTTTCAAAATTAACGCCTGGGAACCAAGATCAGGTTCCTTGTATGCTATTTTCTCCTCTCTACACAAGAAGGGAAGCCTCAAATCACAAACAAATAAAATCCATACAGGCACAAAAATATTTGAGGCTTAAACACTCACCCATGGGCTGTAATAATTGGAAATTCCCCTTCATATCCCTATATATGAAAGTAAATAAGCTACTTCAGTCATAACACATTTAATTTTTTTTTTTTTGCATTCAACGTGGAATAACATATTCTAGAACTATCTTTTTGAACTACAAAAATCCTATACTATTGTTATAATGTACTTGCTACCAACAATCCTTAAGCTTCTTACATAATACAGACACCCACATGTCACGCCAGACAACAAATCTGATTACAGGAAGAATCATCTAAAAGACAAATAACTAGAGGTTGGGATGTATTTCAATTGATATATTAAAATGATCTTACTAAAATCTACATTAATAACAAAGAAATATGCAAAATATGTTGATTCTCTACCCATCCAACCATGTTCCTGAAGCATTCAAAACATAGCCAAACAAAAGAATAGGTAATAAACAACCACATCCTCTTG
This sequence comes from Pinus taeda, assembly GCA_000404065.3. Taxonomy (NCBI): domain Eukaryota; kingdom Viridiplantae; phylum Streptophyta; class Pinopsida; order Pinales; family Pinaceae; genus Pinus; species Pinus taeda. The sequence goes on along the minus strand of APFE030825243.1, from coordinate 224,749 downwards.
TTCTCCTGTAGCTTTTCTCCTTCACACTACATGTCTATAATAATCTTTCTAGAATCCTGACTCATTTTCTCCAAAGATTCCATCTTGCGCATTGTCTCATTGCAAGTAGTCTTGAGTTCTAGCCTAGAAATCCATATTTAAACATTCACAAACTATTCCCTTCCCCATGTTGATCACGCATACACCCAGCTTATATGGACTTAATTGCTTGCCTTAAATTCCATGCTTGGCATACCAACAAGAGACTATGTCAACCCAAAGAACAATCAACAACTACCACTAGTGTTAATGACTACTAGTAGAGAACAAATAAGACATACATAGATTGAAAAATATATATTCCCATTGATACCATCAACTTAGGGAGAAGTCTAATGAAATGGCCTTTCAAAACAACGAAATTCTTGCAATCCAAGTGTGTCATCAAGTTACTTTTTCCTATGGAGGAATCTGGAAACTTGTTAACATAAAGCTTCCTAGAACTCTGAAAATTCGTGAAATGATTTTTATATGGCATGGGGATCTTTTAATGCTGTCAAGGATCCCCATGTATGTGTGAAGCAGAGGACATCCCATTCTTGAATGAAAAGCATTTTATTTCTTTAAAACCTGTCATTAGGCAAGGGGCTAACAATCAAGAGAAATGTATGCTTCAATGTTGCTTCTTAAAATTGCATCTATAACATACCTAGCACCCTTTTTCCACCATTGAGGTTAGGGGCTACTTCTGAATTTTACATTTTTTTCATTTTTCTATACTACTCTGATACCAATTTCTCCACTGCCCTGCCATGAATATAAGAATGCATGTGACAAGAAGGCATATGCAAATATAAGCATAATAGAATACAATTTGATCATCAATACCTATAGGATATCTTGTATATGTTCCAGCTGATGGCTAATGCATATTAGAGTATGTGTTAATAGCTATAGTGATACCAATCTATGCACTTGTTTCTATGGAATAATCATGATGTTGTTGAATAGCACTAATACTTATTACATTGTGTACAAGACATCCTATGCTTTCCCTTATTTTATGTGGGTGTCTATCATCGACCAACCACACTAAGGTTGTGACATAATTGTGGTAGCATATTAGAGTAGTCATAGTCATGGGATTAGTACCCTTATGAATTATCATATAGTTCAAGCTCAATACACTTAGCTCAATCATGCCCCATTTCTTTACTACTATAAGCATTGGATACAGTAGTTTCCATAATCAATGATCTTCACAACCCACAACCCGCATTCACATGTTTGTACATAGTTAACAAAGTTTTAACCTTGACAATATGGATAAGCTATATTAGGAAATCACACTACATATTAGTATAATCCTTTCTATAAAGACCATATAATGTGACACTATTGATCATTGTTGGTATTAATATTATTAACGCTTTGACTGGAATAGAGCTTGTACCTTATAGAGAAGCAATCACTCCATACTGTTCATGTAACCTGTAATATGGTAGTTATGAGTGAATACAATTATGAATCTAAGGAAGAACTTCAAGAAAGATCTATTTTATTCAACATTATCTCTTGCAAGTATTCTAATTATGACTTACAAGATGGCATTCTAGTCTTTATATTAGCTGGTACAAAATGGCACACAAAATTTCTATACAAAGACACCAGTATGTAGAAGTTGAGCTTCAAAAGATGGAGGAAGAGCTTACAGAACTGAAAATACTTATGATTGCAACTAAATATGAAAAATCACAGGCTATATTGGAGATCGACAAAATAATGTGTCTCATAAAGGAATTAACATTAAATTTCAAGACTGTTAACACTTTATAAATGCGTGTAACAATTGTCTCTGAATTTGCAAGGGCAGGAGTTGTGGAGAAGGACAATGTTGATTTGGATGAAGAAAATATCATTACGAAGACACAGCTAGAGGTTGAAAAGGAAAGAAATGTATCAATAATCTTAGAACTACAAGTTGTCAAATAGGAGCTTGAGCATGATATTTTAGAATACCTATGTTTAGTTAAATTGAGGGACATTTCTCTTGAAAATGAAATTGATGCATTGGTAGCTTCTGAAGAGGTGCAAAAATAGGCAGATGCACTAACAATATAATTTATGATCACAAAGAATTTCTTGGATATAGCTCATATATTATATATGGAAACAAAAGAAAAGAAAGATGTTGTAGCTATGGCCAAATATCAAGAGTTTGCAGAGAAGGGAAAAGAAATAGAGCATGTCAACTAGGAATTGATTAGGCTGAATCATGGAGTAGTTCTTGTTAAGGATCTGATGTTAAAGCTCTATGCCTCATCCACTTTATTGTAGAGCTTGAAACTAGAATTAGCAGTTGTTAAAGAGTCAAAACATAAACTAGGAGCAGAGATGCATGTAGTTGCAAATGCCCTCTCTAATGTAGTTGATGACTTGGATCTTACAAAGAGTCAAGAGGTTAAAAAAACTAAAGTCGAATATATAATTCTAGTAGAACTAGAGAAGATGAGAGAAAATCTAAACAAAGCCACACAAGAGGTAACTCATTTAGTAGGTGCCATAGAGCCGCTCAAAGGAGAGTTGGAGAGGGAAAGTGCAATGCTAGAAGAAACACGAGAAAGGGTAGAAAAACCTTATGTAGTAGTTTCTTCTCTGGAGGCTAAATTGAATCAAACAGGACAATAAAATAAATCATGACAAGATGGAGAGAGGTAATCCATGGAAGTTATGACAGAGCTTTCAAGATATTTATAGCAAGCAGTTGTTGAGGCAGATAAAGGCAATATTAAAGCTAAAGAAGCTAGGGAGGATAGGTGCAAAGTAAATAAAGAAGATCTACAATCAAAGGTTGGTACTAGAACTGCAGAGAGTAGGCTACAAGCAACTATAAAAATGGCAGAAGCAGCTTAGGCATCAGAAGTATTCACTCTCTCTAGGATTGATGTTATGAATTAGAGTGAGTAATTTGTTGGATATTCCAAGGCCAGGAATATATCAATTACACTTTCATTTAATGATTACTTTGCATTGAACAATTAGGCACTTGAAGATGAGGAAATTGTTAACAAGCATGTGGTAGTTGTTGTAGCCCAAATAGATACAACTAAGGATAGTGAATGGGAAATATTGAAGAGATTGGAAGAAGCAAATAAAGAGATAATAGCAACCAGGGAGGCTCTTCAAGTTACCTCACATAAGGAAAAGAGGGAAAATGTAGCAAAATTGATAATTGAGGATCAACTCAGAAAATGGACATTATAGAAAAGTTGGTGATTTAGCTACCGTGGGGAAGAGATATGGTGCGCCACACAACTAAGTCAATAATTAGAAAACCATGCATATTCTAATCCAAATGATCTGGACAATAACAATGAGCAATAAAATATTCCTGTCATGCTAATAACATCATTGGGTCGGGTGTTGAGCATGAAAGCTTAAATGAAAAATAAGTTTGATGAAAGGCCTTTAGATAAGCCACTTGTGTGTAAGAGGATGAAGTTTTGGTTTCCATTATCTCTGGGAAAGCAGAAAAAACATCCATTGAAATGAAAAGATAGTTTTCCTATTTTAGAAGAACAATTGGGTTGCTTATATTTAATTCGTTACAGGGGCCATCAAGGTCATTGGGTCTTTCATCTGGTCACAAATGTAGTTTTTTGTAAAACTGGGACTGTGAGTCCACAAGGGCAAATTTATCCTATGGCTAGTTGTAACCCTCTCACATGGCCCAATTTCCCAGCAAATCACAGTATGTTAACTCCTACAGTAATTCTAACCCGTCGTCTCTCCTTCCCCTCAAGCTACACAACCCAAGGAATGGGATACCATTTTCTACCATACCCGAGTAGTTAAAAGATGATAATAAGAAATATATATTACAGGTCTTATGGAATATCTATTGATTCCTTACAGACCATAATTGTATATATCAGCCCAATCCATAGACCTTATAACTTTATAAGTTTTTGTCTCAAGGCTTGCACGGTGTAATAAGGCTATTAACCCATGCATTAAGGTCCATCCCTGTTGGGGAAAACAAAGAGAATATGGTCACAAGTCTTTATCTATAGAATTTCCAAATTTTATATTGAATGACCATTCCTGTAAACATGCTTCATTTTTCTAAAGAGAAGTCTTTTACTTATGAATTGAGTCTAACATAAAATGAAATAATCAATTCAATATCCTCCTATCAAGCTTGCTCAGTTCATCTATATTCCAAGTAGGCAAGCTATGTTACAACATGGTTGTCCTTCTCAAGGAGCGAGAGCTTGTAGGTCCCTACTAAATATAATCTTGTGCTTAGAATGATTCTTGAGCCTACATGAATTCAAAGGCTCACACCAGATTTTTATATTCTTTGATCAGGTACATGTACAGATGCAGTGCCTCGAAAGGCACAATGATTGATGCTATAAACACTAACATATTGTCAAATGTTTATTTTTATAGCTAGTGTAGATCATGTGGAAACATGTTTGTTAGCCTCAAGGAAAACTATGTTGTCTTTTGACTTTGGAGATTCATTTCTTATTTTCCATATAATGAATTCTTCGTGACTTAAAAACATGTGTTTTTAATTTTATCACTAGTTATTATTTCCTCAATTTTGGGTTTCTTGTAAAATATTATATTTGGGAAAAATGGACATAATTATTTGCAGAAGATAAATTAGATTTCATATTCCATCACATTGATGTTACTCATCATATTTGGTTTTCTATATAAATAGTTACACAAATTTGTAGAATATTCTCAAAAGTAATCCCCATATAAGATTCTGGAGTGTTTTTATCCCATGCATAAGTCATGTTCATTGTAGAGAAAACCTTTTCATATTATCAGAAGATGCCAATATTTTCCTTAAATAATTTGATATCAGTCATGAAAATTTCTATATGTTATACATTTGTCCTCTCATTGATTCATGACAGATCATGCAAAAGTTTGATGTATTACTCTGTAAACATGACACAATGAATTTATGTGTGATATTAAGTTGGAAGATATTTATGCAAGTCTATATCTGGTCAAGTGTGATATAACTCTTTCCAAAGCAGAGCATCATCTAGGTGAAAATCAAAGTAAGGGAAGGAAATTTTTTAGTGGCATATGTTTGTTCCTAGTTTTGATATGTGCCATTTGGGTTCCTATGTTGGTATATACATGCTTCCTTATTTTTTCTTCTTAACACATTGAATTTTTATGTGGCGAAGAATTTTACCTCATTCATAAGGTACCAAAGGATGACCCTATTGAATCAGCTAATGTAACACTATCCATAGGGATAAGGCTTTATGACAAAACAAAGGCCAAGGAATTGGTGAAAAGATCACTCATTATACCCACACATTGTGAATCATAACCTAAGCACATCAATGTATCTTAAAGATGAAATAACAACCAACTCAATCATAGTATTTTCAAAGTCAATCTTCGACTGAAGGCATTATTTCCCTATATCTTTGGCCCACTCCATTTCCTACCAGGCTGACTGGACCCCTGAACAAACCATGTCCACCTCGGTTACACTACATACTTGGAAACTCACCAGAATCTCAAAGAAAAAGCCTTTGCAACAAATTTGTAAGAAATGGTAGGAAAAGTAATAAGCTACCAAACACCTATAGACTCTCTCATTGCATTCTTTGGAATAGGCTTTATCAAGCCATAATTGAGACTTGAGGGAAGCAAAGAGGAACCTATAAAAAAAATCTACATCTAAACAACAAATATGATCCCAAATAAACTCCCAGGTCAACTTAGAGACTTCATAAGGCAAACCATCCCATCTTGAGGACTGTCTATTTTGCATAAAATTAAAGGAAACACATAAATCATATCTCATAAAAAAATTAACCAACATATCATTGTCCCCAATAGTGGCCTTGCAAAGGATTATCATGCAATAAGCATCCTGGGCAACACCCACACTATTTGTCAAAGAAAAAATAGAAAATATAGACAAAGGGATACCACTGCTACATATGTACAATATATAAAGTCCATATATAAAACCCCACCTCCACACATGTCTCCTTCACACTAAAACATGGTCATATCCCCCCTAAAGATGCATTAAGTTCTCAACAAAGAAGAGGCCATCCAATTCCTCAACTATTGTTTCTCAAAGCTAAGGATAGGGGCATACAAAATAGAAAATTGTATCACGTGGTCCTAAATCAAGAACATGACCCAAACACACATGCCTACTAAATCTAAACCACAATAAATCACATGATTCTACAAATACAAAGAAATATAAAGCACTATGCCTCTACTCCCTTGAAAATGCTCAAAATTCCTAAAATGGTCCATTTCAACAGTTGCTCATTTTCTTCTGAAGTTCCAAACCAAATCCCCCCTGGTTAAACAAACAAGTCTATGCCAACGGGTTTTCAATGGGTATAATCCACAAATGTGGGGAAGCATCCCTTGGATTTCCCATGATATTTTCCTTTTAAAAAATAATAATATTGAGTATATATGTGGGGTTTGTAATAGTTTTAACTATCATTACCAAAGTGGCACATTCCCATTTTCGGATTCCATTCCCTTTGAGTGCACGCCCCCAATGTTACAACATTCTCCATCACTACGTTGTTAACATCACTAATTGGTTTTGGTGTCATGCCTTCTGGTCCCTCTTTGGTTTGTGGTTTTTATCTATGTGATTCTTATAAGAATTGCAGGTCTTACTACTACAATGAAATATCCCTACGTTGTGAGTCCATTCCACATTAATAACTTTCTCGCTCCTCCTATGATTAATTTCCACTAACACAAATGTACAATATATGAAGTCACAATGTAGGTCTCCAATCAAGTTGGGATATGAAGTCACAACACACGTCTCCAAGGAAGTAAGGATCGATGGCTAATTTTATTGCAAAATATAGCAGAAAATAGAATGGCAAGAACATATTTTTGAAAGTGAAAAGAAGAGGGTAAAGTATCATCTCTAGATCTATGAAACAAAATCCCAAAAGTAATGAAATATATCATGGAAACATATATGCCATAAATAATAACAACAATGAAAGAAAAATGCATGACTACCGACCTATGCTTTCAAAAACAAATAAGTTTGGTCAAATAATATATTTAGAGTTAACAGGGAAAATGTCACCAATATATAGATGATTCATGGGAACATAGACGTTGTTGATTTCTTCATCTCCACTCTCAACCTGCATATGAAAATGGGAGAAAAGTAAGAATTACCTTCTACACAAATTTAAATAATGTTTATTTAAACTATATAATGTCAAAAGACATTGCATGTTTATTTATAAACATGGAGTTTTATTTATGAAAATAATGATAATTTGTATATAGATATTAACTTGTGGATATCCAAGAAACATTTAGATTTTCCACTCAGTTTCAACATTCATGTGGAATGCTTTAGTATTAAATCAACTTCAAGGATATATAAAGAATCCTCAAAGATATCTAAAGCATAAGAAACAACCTGAAGAACAAGTGATGATGTAATGCAACCACTTTAAAGGCCCTTGTGTTTTGGTATGCAAAGAATAAGCCATGTATAATCTTTAAAAGCACTTTCCAACAAAGCAATAAAAAATTACCACCTTATCCACAAGAATAACTTTAACTCTTCAATTAATAACCACATCATGCTTATTATTCTCAAAGTCAAACGAAGACATGCACATGTACCTATTAAAACAGATTTATACAATTTAACATGCCAATAACTTTTTTAATAAAGCCCAATATATCATGTCTAATCTCAGGAATATATAGAGAAATGGTAACACTTATTTGCTTCAATATTGAGTATATATGTTTGACAAGAGACATTTTCTTTATGAACCATTCTCCAACCCAGAGGACAGAAGCTCCCACCCATGAAGATACAAGAAAACCCATCAATAAGATGAAGAAACAAATAATCACTCTTGAACAACCGACGTTTGTTTTGTAAAACAAATTTGTTTGTATTTTTTTCTACACTAGCCATTATGATGGTAGGCTTCCCAAATATGTGGATTTTGAATATGTTTTCATACATGTTCATTAATTCAATACCCAAGAAATCCTTTCATTATATCTCAAATGCACAACAACATGAAAAAATAAATTGAAAAACAAAAAAACTAATATGGGTGCAACAATGCAGAACTACAGAGAAGTAAATTTGATACCTTTAAATTCTTTTTGAAGGAAGGGACCACCATTGGATGTCTTCAGTGGAGAAATATTTTTGAGAGTTTCTCTAATGAATGGAAATATCATGCTACCAATACTTTAAATGAATCAACAAATCAACTGAAGAATAATTTAGACGAATTAACAATAACCAAGATTGTTAAATTATTACCTGGGGTCCCTTAATTCTCATCAAAAAGCCTGCGTTTTGTAGAATAGAATTTACCAAAGAGATGAATGGTTAAGGGGAAATCCATAACCCTTAAACAATGTAGGAATACAACCAATTAAGTAGACGCCCAATTTACCTACGAGTCACTAGGAATGTAAAACCCTCTGGTGTGATTGTGTCTAACTAAATGGCCCTCTCTCAAAGCATTCAACCTACCAATGCCAAGGGAAATGGAATCCTTCCAAAGGAGGATCAGGAACCTCAAGCAAGTTGTAATCCCCACATCCTCCTTCACTTCACCTTCAACTCAACCCCTTTGCTCCTTCAACCTGGATGAAAAGACTTCAATAGGAAGAAATGGTGGGATCATGAAAATAAAACATTTCTATCATGAGAGATGACAATATAACTAGAAATTTCCCAAAATAGGTACAAGGAGATGCCAATAGGTTTGTTTAAGTGGAATTCATTTTTAAACATGATTTGTATTGTTAAGTTACTCCTAGGTGTTAAGTTGTCAATTTAATTTTCCGTCTAATTTGGGTGTTATTCTTGAACATGAACATGATAAAAAAATTCCATGTGGATACATGTAATGTGGATGCATACACATGGGAAATTGAATATTAACTCAACTAAAATTTTTATTATTATTAATTAATGAGCTATTCTATTTTTTTAGCAAATACAACCTATTGCAAGCAATGGCCTTGAGATGAAAATTTAGTATAATTGGCCTACTCAAACACTTGAAATATGATCTGGTTGAATATCTATTTGCACACCTACTTTCAGTATGGTTTCCTCTTCTTGACCTCCTTTCATATGTCCGAGCAATATTGTCATATGCACTCGCTCTACTGATGATGCTTCTATTTGAGGTGCTCATCTCGGTTAGAAAAATACTCAGCAAGTAATTCCACACGAGGTGGTGAAAACCTGGAATTTACTCACTTCTCTATCTTGCTTTGCAGGGATGAAATAAATTTCACCCTAGAGTATGGGGAGTAGTAAATGTCTCCTGGTTCTTTTTTTTCTTTAACTAATTTAACTGCAAATTCACTTGAGGTTTTCAAATTTCCCCTAGAGTTAGAAACAAAATAAGTAGTAGCTAATGTAGTGGATACTAAAATTGACAAACCTATAGTTGCACTAGGCAAAAGCTCTCTTACTAAGTTGTTTGGAAGGGTGGAAGCATTGATTCTAGAACCAATGAAGTCTTTTCTAGTAGATGAAGGAGATTATTTAATTTCTCTCTCTTCAACTTGGGAAATCATAGAATCAGTCCTCTCTATGAATTGAAATTCTTTCACAAGGTACTCACCATCTACATTTGAAGGAGAAGCACAATAAATTTCATCTTCAACAGTCACATTCTCAAGTGTTTGGTTGTCCATGTCTAATGCCGCAGATTCTTGCTTTAATTCTGAGTTGCTTTGTGAAACCAAAGGAATGAAAGGTTCGCTGACTTCTGAATATTCACTGACAGCTGATACAAACTTTTGGTCATGGTTAGGAAGGATGATAGTTTCAGGAATCTCATCAATGTTTGCTACTTCATAATCATGTTCATTGATATTATCTGCTTCTTAGGAATGAACCATAGGCATAGATTGCTCAGAAGTGACAGATATGTCTACTATATATGAATAGATGAGAACACAGATTCCTCAAAACCTTTTTATCTACCATATCTATCGTTTTCATCATCTATGTCAGAGTAGGAGGATAAAGGTATATCTAAACGAGGAAGGATTTCTGGAGAAGATAATGGCATGAAGTCTCCATGTTCATGTGCTCCAACTTTATTCTGTTTTTCTTGCATTCAAGAGGATGATGGGTTCTTAGATTCACTACGAAGATAAAATTCAAGCTTAGTATTCCCCTCTGGAACATGCTCTCCCTCCCTTGCACTAGCTATTTTGGTTAGCAGTTCATTATGAGCTGAAGAGGCAAAAAACTGATCAAATCCCTTCAAATTGGCCTCTATGCTACTCCCCTTCTCTAGTAAGCTCTCATCAAAGGAAAGACTATGGTCCTTGATGTCCCTTTCTTCAATAGTTTCCAAACCAAGATGATTACCCATTCCTTCCATACCATAGATATGGGTTTTCTCAAAGGCGATTTCCATGATTCTTTCCATCACAGAACTTGTTAGTACCTTTAGCTTGGTCAAACATGAATCAACCCAAAACATAGCATTCTCTATAATAAAATCAAATTTTTTCCTTGAATACTATAAAATAGAATGATTCATATATTTGACAAGACCTTGTCTCCAAAACAATTCAAGGGCGCATTGTCATATTTTTGATCTCTCCTCTTATTATTCCTTGTAAATTGTTTCATATTCATGGTACCACTTTAAAATTTCATGGCACATTGAAAATCCATCTATATTAGGGCCGAGTTCTAAACTTAACTATTTGCATAGCCTGTGATCCTCTACCCATTATCTGGATAGTGTATTTCTCTATCCACCATTACATGATCATTTGAGAACCCTTGAGCAAGAGATAAGCTACAAAAAGGCTCTCTTTCACTCGATTATTAATCCTAGTTCACTGATAAGAGGTTTTTTTCATAGTGAATATTAATGTATAATAAAAATCAACCATGTGACTTCATGATTTCACAGTTTTGTCTAGTTTTTTATTGTCTCATGATTCATTATGTCATCAAGACCTTGCGAACTTGACTATCTGGTGAATACAAAATTATTTATCTTTCATTCTTGATGCTACTGTCATACCTTAACAACACATCCCATGTCATGCATTTTTTGTCATTTCTTGTGTATTCTTGCATATTCTGAAATTTGCCTTCACAGAAATTATGACACATGAATAATGGCTTAATTACATCTTCGCCATCTTATCATATCCTTCCATTATGTGCAGACACTTCTGTCCATATGGGTGAAAGCCCCAATCCACATTTGCACTTGTCTAACAGAATGTGAAGAACTTTTAACCCATTCCATTCATTTTGTTCGAGTACCCTTTCGATGTTTTACTCAAACATGGCTTCAATTGGACTAAAGAATAATATGAATAAATAAAGGAGGTTTTTATTGTATAAGAATCATATGAATTGGAGTTTCTTATAGAAGGATGTGATGAACACTTTTCCTTTTTGCTACCAGCATACATAAAGAGAGAAATTAGAAATTCTGTGAGCTTTTTGGCTTGAGAGATTGACTGCTTGGGCTTCTTGGAATCCTTACTAGTTTTTGTGTTTCACTTAATCTTAGCATGATGATTTGTAGGGTTGAAAGGCTTCTTTCTAGAATGAAAAGTATCAACCCTAACCGATGATTTCCGATGTGAATCTCGTAAGAATTATCGACCAACATCCCAATTGCATGCATGAATGAACCACAATAAATTGTTATGCATTAGTGTCTGGTGCTGTGGTAGGCATCTTTTTTAATGTTACAAAGTATAGAATTTCATAACATTTAGGTGATTCACTTTATCTCTTTCCCCGAATGTGTTCCTTCAAACAGAGAACTTCAACAAAGCATTGTAAATGTTGATGTGGCATTACAATAACATTGAAATTTTGTGTCATTTTGCAGGATGTACTAGTAGACAAAGTCAAGGGTAAAACAGAGGAGGCAAGCTAATTTTTTTAAAGGAAAGTGATTATTCATGCTCTTAGTATCTTCTTGTTAGGAGATTCATTACATAATAAGCATGAATATTATAATGTTTTCATCTCATTTTCAAATATATTTGGAACAACAATTTGTTTCACTTTAAGTTTTAGCCACATTGGAAAATTTGAAGTACAAAAATGACATATCTCATTCCCTAGGCATTAGTAGCACATACATTGTTTGGAAATCACAAAACTAATTCAGTTTGTTTCTTTATTGTGAACTCCCAGTCCGGAGATGTTTTTGGAGAAATTGGAGTGCTCTATTATAGATCACAACAATACCTAGATCATACAAAGAGGCTTTCTCAACTTTTGCGACTGAACCATAATTCATTCGTCAATATTGTACAATGTAAAAATTCATATGGAATGACCATCATGAACAACCTTCTTAAGGTTTGCAAGAAAGAATTATGATAAATATGCTGAGTGAACTTACCATAATAGGTTTTTATAGGAATAGGATGAATGAAATGTATTATTGTAATGTCTTGGTTAGTATTGCAAGAAATCTTAGCTTCGTGTTGACATGACTCTAGAAATTGAAGGAATAGAAAGAGCCAAATTTTGGACAAATTTCAAAAGAAATAGATCAGTTGCTAGCCAAAGGAAGAATGAATGTACCTGTTAGTCTACGTTCTATTGGTTCACTAGGGTATGCCCTTCTAATGGAGCATTTATTGAAAATAGGTATGAATCATAATGAATCAGACAACAATGGCCGCACACCCTTAGTAAATTTCAAAACTAAAATTCACTTTTATCAGTAGAGTTTCACGGTCCTCGCAACACTTTCTTTATGTTTTTTTGGTTCCTGACTTAAGTACATCTTTTAATTTGAAAGCATACACTTCCATGAGTGCAATAACCAATTAAATTTTTTTCTTTTGTTTTGTTTTGTTATAAGCACATTTTTGTAGCAAATGGCTTTAAAGATTGTGTCAACTTTATTTTAGAATATGGAGTAGATGTCAATAAAAATAGTAGATTCTCCACTCCCTTGTGCACTCATTAGTTTTTTTCCCAATCAAGGAGTGTATCTCCTAATATATACATTTGTTCTAAAATCTTCTCTAAACCTTAGTGAAATGAACATCTTATTAAATTTCAAACTGTTGCCACTAATAAAATGAAGAATTTGACCAGAGTATATTTAACATTTCATAAACTTAATGAATGAAGACATAAGTGTTCCTTTGTGAGAAGAAATACTAGGCCAACATAAATAGTTTTCCACATTGCTTTGTGACAATGGCGCAAATCTCTAGTCTAGTACTGTTGGCCATTTCCTCTGCACTGCTACACAAAATAAGGATTTGGATATGTTGAATGATTTACTAAGTTATGGAGAAGATATAAATACAAAAAATGGAGATGGAAACACAACCCTCCATGTCGCCATCAGTGATGGATTGACGGAGGTAGTGAAGTATCGTTTGGACCATGGAGTAGACATGGACAAAATAGATTGCAGTGGTTGGAAACCAAAATATTTGGTAGGAGCATCAAGGACATGAAGAAATATGAGAATTATTTCAGGAAAAATATCATTAAATGTATTCAAACTTATGTTTATCTATCGAAGATTCATCTGTCCCATTGAACATATATGAACAAAATCATGCAAATATCATGAACCCTTTAGGATCTGTAAAGGAAAATGGCATTCATCATTTTATAAATTCAAATTCCACTCCACCTAATGGATTGTAGAGGAAAAGAGTTTTGGAAATAGACCGACGTGCTTAGTTAAGATTTCATGAGAATCAGTTTTTATCTTTGGAAAAATCATTTTCTCCTTCGTACTAGTCAGGAGAAAGAGATAATTCTAGTTAGCAGGGGGGATTAATCTTCTCCTTATAATATCTTAGATTCCTTTCCCCTCTAGTTCCTTATCATTCCACAATTTATCCCTAAATTTCGAGGTAATAGTATTTTTAATACAATCCATATTCTCCAAGATGATCTTCTCTTTTATCCCCTAGTATTCAAGCTCAGACTAGGCATCTTTATTACATCCCCACTTGAAATAAACGTGGGGGTTTTGGCTACAGTTGGAAGCATTTTTTGGACACATATTCCTTTTCATTTTGTAAATTATTTTCTTATGCAACAAATACCTTAAACATAGCCATGTTTTCAATGGGGTAAAAGCTAGCTTCAATCAAGAGGATAGGATAGGGAATAATTCCTTTAATCTTGAGGTTGCACATTATAAATTTAATTTAAATCATCTAGTTATTCCTCAATGAATCTATCGATATACTTCAACCCTACATCTCACATACTTATATAATAACACCTTACATACATATAAAATAATAGTGGTAAAACGAACCTCAAAGAGATTTTTTTTTTTTACTCCAAATTGAGAGATAATAAGCTTTCCATCCTCCAATAATTTTTCTCTTGATTATGAGATGATGATGGGTGTGAAATTATGTTATTTAATATGGACATTGAAATATTTTATTTATCATTCAAACACACACACACACAATGCACATATCAAACTGAACATAGAATGAATTACACATCATGCAATATAAATATGATATCAAATTAAGGTAGAAATTGAAGTATTTTATTTATGATCAGCATTAACATGGTTTTTATTACCATTTTTCAATTTGTTAATCTATTTATTACTTTATTATTTTTAAATATAATGTGTTGTGACAACATCTCCCTTATACTAGATTATAGAGAACACTTAATAAAATTTTATTAACAAGGAATAATATTATGTTAAACGCATTTTTTACTTTTCAATTGGGTAAAAGCTAGCTTCCATCAAGAGGATAGGAAACATAATATTTCCTTTTAATTTTGAGGTTGTAGATTATAAATTTCTTTTAAATAATCTCGATATTCCTCCATGAATCTATGGATATACTGAAACCCTACACGTCACATACATATACAATAACACCTAACATACATATAAAATAACAGTGGTGACGAGAATCCCAAAGAGGAGCCTTTTTTTACTCCAAGTCCAGACATAATAGGCCTTCCATCCTCCAATAATCATTTTCTCAATTATGATTTGATGATGAGTGTAAAATTATGTTAATTAATATGGGCATTGAAATATTTTATTTATAGTTTACACACACACCCAACACAAATATCAAACTAAACATAGAATGAATCACACATCATATGATATAAAGATGATATAAAAATAACTTAGAAATTGAAGTATTTTATTTATGATCAGCACTAACTTTTTTTTTCATTACTATTTTTCAATTTGTTAATATATTTATTACTTTATTATTTTTTAATATAATGTTTAGTGACAACATTTCCCTTATACTAAATTATAGAGCATAGTTAATACAATTTTATTAACTATGAATAATATATATTAGACACATTTTCTGAATTTCAATAGGGTAAAATCTAGCTTCGATCAAGAGTATACGATAGGAAATATTCCCTTTAATCTTGAGGCTGTAGATTATAAATTTCTTTTAAATCATCTCAATATTCCTCCATGAACCTATTGATATACTACAACCCTACACCTCACATACATAAACAATAACACCTCACATACATATAAAATAACAATGGTGACGAGAGTCTCAAAGAGGAGCTTTTTTCACTCCAAATGTAGAGATAATAAGTTTTCCATCCTCCAATAATCCTTTTCTAAATTATGAGCTGATGATGAGTGTAAAATTATGTTATTTCATATGGACACATAAATATTTTATTTATA
>APFE030825243.1:194716-208516 GCA_000404065.3 Pinus taeda | reverse complement strand
TTTTCAATTTCTTAATATATTTATTACTTTATTATTTTTGAATATAATGTTTTGTGACAACATCTCCCTTATACTAAATTATAGAGCACACTTAATACAATTTTACTAATTAGGAATAATATTACGTTAAATGCATTTTCTCAATTTCAATAGGGTAAAATCTAGCATTGATCATGTTATCACAAAATCTGACCTTGACAGCCTACTAATCAAGTAGACTCTAAGTAACTCTTTCAAACCAATCTTTTGGTTGAGGCTTAGCCTCCTCAACCTGAGAGGGCTCTATCACTAGGTTTAGGTTTTTTTATTAATGATTAGATTGCTAACTCTAGCAACAAAATGAAAAAAAGTACAACTAGTTGGCTAGTTGAAACTATGATTAGAAAATATTCTAATTGGCTATGGAGTCAAAATAGCCTTCAACAAAACAACATGATCAGGAAGATATGGAAGTCAAGGTACTTAGAGTTTAGGTTTATAAATAAAACATTTTACAAGCATGTGAAGGAAGTTAGAGCATTTTCCAATGAATTCTAAGTATCACAAGCTCATACAATTGAAAACAAGTAATTGAATAAAGCGATAAGACCATCAAACATATAAACTCTTTGTGAATCTTGAGTAGTCAAACTAATCTCTGCATTAAGTATGAAAAACATAGTTTTTTACAATAACACAATCTTTCCTTTACTAATGAAATTTCCAACCCTAAGGAATTCAGTTTTCAAGCTTGTTATAAAACTTTACATCATTTGATACTATTATCCACCTTTGGAGGAATTCAAATTCCTAACTTAGACACCTATTTATTCAAAAAGAACTATTTAATTACAGCTTGACAGCTAGCTGTCTTTTAAGAGTCCTAATGCAAATCATACTAAAACTTCTAAAACAAGCCTTCAACACCCTTATCCAAGTCTTTAATACACTGTTTAGTCATCCTCCAATCCTGTCCTTAAGCTTGATGATGACCACGATACTATTGTAAAACCTGTTATATTATGCCTTAATTGCCCTAAAAATCAGGAAATAGAGTTCCTCTTTTTTAGGCCCTTAACCCTTTGTGCTTATCTTCAAATGATTTTTTGCTGGTGTATAGGTTTCAAGTATTAATAATTTCTTGGAAACATCATTTTCCACTTGTGCAAAAGGGAACTCAAGCATGTGGATGAAGACATGACTGTGCTTACAAAAATACTTTGTTTTCATAGCATAGTCTTCATTTTATCTATGGAGTACTCCTTGAAGCTTTTCCACCTACATCCCTACCATCTAAGAGTTCACACATGAACCTATATTGAATAGAAACTGCAAAACTTGGAACTAATCCAACATTTCCTCCATAATGCATCTATAAGAGCCAAATCGAAACTACCGTGTGTGTTCTTTTTCAACACGGCCTATAAAAATCGATGGTTTTGGAGCTTTTTCCAAAATTTTGAGAAGACTAATGTATTAACCGCGCTATGAAACTGCTATGTGTGATCTTTTTCAATGTGGCCTAGAAAAATCGATGGCTTTGGAGCTTTTTCCAAAATTTTGAGAAGACTAATGTATTAACCCAAAATCAAAATCACATCCCTTCATAGATGCTCTTCTTTGCAGTTGATCTTCCTTTCTATGCCAGAATTATTTTATCTGCCCAAAACTGTTTCGGTACCTCTCCTTTACTACCTTTCTTCAACACCTTGTTTCATAATTATTGTAGATCCCTTTACTAGAGTGGTTGGTTGTATTTTTAGATCTTCAATTTTCCTCCTCAATCCCTCGTTTGTAGCTCTAAGCTGATTATTAAGTTTTCTCACAAATTTGGCTTCTCTGATTGTAGGGATAGTCCAGGTAAAGTATTGTTGTTCACTACTAACTATTTCTGATTTGGGCACCCTTTCAGCCTCCCAGAGAGCCTTCATCCTTTTGAAGTTTGTCTTTTCAGTTGCATGTTCTCTTGCTTTCACCCTTAGCTTAGCAATCTCATTGTTGGCAGCTTCTAACCTTGTTTACATGACTTCATAATTGGCCTTTTGTGTTTGAGTAGCAAGAACCATGTTCTTGTCTCCTTAAAGTCATGAAGATGGTAATTCTAACTCCTCTTGCACAACAACAAAGGCCTCTTCTATTCTCTCCAATTCAACATTGGACTCATGTAGTTTCTTGGACTGCCGGGTTAAGGGTTTTCTGGGTTTGAAAACAAAAGCTGTAACCTCATCCTTAAATTCCATTTTTTTGGAGGATTTCACCTTCTTCGACATCCTTTAATCAATGTTTGTTACATATGCATGTGCCAAAGGGGATTCGATAGTGTCAATTTCCCTTAAGATATCACCTAAGTCACCCTTCAAGCTTGAACCTTCCCCTAAAATTATTGCTTTCCTTTTTTCCTTTGCAATATGGTTCCTAGTAAGTCTTCTTTGAACTGGTTTGCTAGATGATTGTTCTGGTGTTTCTCCTTTAATCTCAGATATCTTTCCCTTGGTAGACTTAGGTGTTTCAAGAATGACTGCTGGACTTTTAGCTGTTGAGGTTTTGCTTGCTTTTTCCTTCACCTGCTTCCTTGGCTTTAACTTAGCAAACATTTTTTCCCTAGTCATGGCAGAGCTGATAGCTTTTGTTGATGAAGCTTCTTTGACCCTAGAGCTAGTACCTTCACCTTGTTTTTCTATTCCAAAGTCACATACAAACAAAAGCAAAGACCAATCTTTTTTAACCCTTTTGAGTTCATGTAACACTATCAATTTAATTAGGCCATGATGAAACAGGGAAGTCTCACACCCTTGGGACTTTATTTGAATTTTATCTACCATATGAGCTATACTTTGAAATAAGAAGTAAGGAAAATCTAGTGAAACCGTAATAGTAAAATGTAAAAGAATTTTGAAATGATATGAATAGACCTTCTGATATCTCCCTTCACAGGTGAAGTAACGTTGAATGTTGAAGACTAGGTTGGTGTAGCTATCTTTGATGTAGTCTTTGAGAACTTCTTTGGTTAAGCCAATTTCTGAAAACTGTGGCTTCAGGAACACCTTGCATGGTTCCATGTTGAATCTAAAGTTCTTGAACCAGGCCTCATCCCCCCTAGGAATTTCTGTGACCAATGGTATAACCTCTGGAGAAACCTACATATCAAACATTCCAACTTTTGTCTTTAAACCATCAAAATGAAGTGCAAATTCCTTGTTCACTTGGGTATGCCCTCCTTGCAATTTTTTTACAAAAATTCCAGCACCATACTTTCTTAAAGGCCTCTACAACTGCTTTGTCTCTACTTAGGACCTCAGTGTTTTTTGGCTCGGTTCTCAAACAATGGCCAGACCTGTGGTGCTCCTTTTCTTCCGTCATCTTTTCTTTTGAGTCCCTATAATAAAACCAGGTTGTTTTGAAAGTCAATTGATCAGCCTCACTTGAATGATAATAAACCTTTCCTAAATGTTGGATGAGGAAAAACCTTGGCGAATGATTCTTAAATTTTACTGTCGAAAACAACTCTGTTTTAAGGGTTTGCATGCAACTTAAGACGATGACACTAGCCAGCTTCTTTGAATTTTGAAATTAGTTTCTTTGAATTTTGAAATTATCATACATAATGACCCTTAAATTCAAAATGATGAGTTTGGAGAGGTGGCATGGTCGTGGAATAACTTGTCACTGACACCTAATCATGAAAATTCTAACAGTTTTTACCAGATTTATTTCTGACAAGACTGTTTTTACGAATTCACGCTTTCGTAGCATGCTACAAAAATCACTGTGAAAAGAGCAGTGTTTTCATACCGCAACATTGTCTGCACTACGAAAACATAGTTTCAGAACTAATTTCAAAAATTTTGAATTTTCCTTGAGCTATGAGTTTCTTAACTGGGTTTTGGGACTCATGAGACATCAAAAAGGGATGTTAAGTTTATTTGGACACAAATGAAAAACTAAACCTTTGAGACTCCTAACCTACCACCTACCCACTAAGTATAAGATGACATGACACATTCATCTAAGACGATGCAAAACAAAATGTAAGCTCCTCTTTTGGTGATAACAGATCAAGAGGATAGGATAGGGAATATTTCCTTTAATCTTGAGGTTGTAAATTATAAATTTGTTTTAAATCATCTCGATATTCCTCCACGAATCTATGTATATACTTTAACCCTACACCTCATATACATAAACAATAACACCTCATATACATATAAAACAACAATCATGATGATAGTCTCAACGAGGAGCTTTATTTTACTCTGAATATAGAGATAATAAGCTTTCCATGCTCCAATAATCATTTTCTCAATTATGAGCTTATGATGAGTGTAAAATTACGTTATTTAATATGGAATTTG
The DNA here is from genome assembly GCA_000404065.3 of Pinus taeda. Taxonomy (NCBI): domain Eukaryota; kingdom Viridiplantae; phylum Streptophyta; class Pinopsida; order Pinales; family Pinaceae; genus Pinus; species Pinus taeda. The sequence goes on along the minus strand of APFE030825243.1, from coordinate 204,185 downwards.
AAATATTTTATTTATAGTTCACACACATACAAAACACATATCAAACTAAACATAGAATGAATTACACACCATGCAATATAAGGATGATATAAAATTAAGGTAGAAATTGAAGTATCTTTTTTATGGTCAATATTAATTTTTTTTATTACTATTTTTAAATTGGTTAATATATTTATTACCTTATTATTTTTTGATATAATATTTTGTGACAACACTTCCCTTATACTAAATTATAGAGCACACTTAATACAATTTTATTAACTAGGAATAATATTACGTTAAACACATTTTCTCAATTTCAATGGGGTAAAAGCTAGCTTCGATCAAGAGGATAGGATAGGGAATATTTCCTTTTAATATTGAGGTTGTAGATTATAAATTTCTTTTAAATCATATCAATATTCATCTATGAATCTATGGATATACTGCAACCCTACACCACAAATACATGTACAATAAAACCTCACATACATATAAAATGATAGTGGTGATGAGAATCTCAAAGAGGAGTTTTTTTGCCTTCTCCAAATCTAGAGATAATAAGATTTCCATCCTCCAATAAACTGTTTCTCAATTATGAGCTGATGATGATTGTAAAAGTATGTTATTTAGTATGGACATTGAAACATTTTCTTTATATTTCACACATACACAACACACATATCAAACTAAACGTATAATTAATTACACATCATGCAATATAAAGATGATATAAAATTAAGGTAAAAATTGAAGTATTTTATTTATGCTCCGCATTAATTTCTTTTTATTACTATTTTTCAATTTGTTAATATATTTATTGCCTTATTATTTCTTAATATAATGTTTTCTAACAAAATCTCCCTTATACTAAATTATAGAGCACAATTAATACAGTTTTATTAACTAGGAATAATATTATGTTAAACACATTTTCTCAATTTGAGTGGGGGGTAAAACCTAGCTTTGCTCAAGAGGATAGGATAGGGAATATTTACTTTAATATTGAGGTTGTAGATTATAAATTTATTTTAAATTATCTTAATATTCGTCCATGAATCTATGGATATACTGCAACTCTACACCTCACTTACATATAAAATAATAATGGTGATGATAATCTCATAGAGGAGATTTTTTTTACTCCAAATTGAGAGATAATAAGCTTTCTATCCTCCAATGATCCTTTTCTCAATTATGAGTTGATGATGAGTGTAAAATTATGTTATTTAATATGGACATTGAAATATTTTATTTATATTTCACACACACACAACACGCATATCAAACTAAACATAGAATGAATTACAATCATGCAATATAAAGATGATATAAAATTAAGGTAAAAATTGAAGTATTTTATTTATGATCCGCATTAATTTTTTTTTTATTACTATTTTTCAATTTGATAATATATTTATTACTTTATTATTTTTTAATATAATTTTTTTGTGAGACCATCTCCCTTATACTAAGTTATAGAGCACACTTAATAAAATTTTATTACCTAGGAATAATATTACGTTAAACACATTTTCTCAATTTCAATCGGTATAAGTTAGCTTCGATCAAGAGGTTAGGATAGGGAATATTTTCTTTAATCTTGAGGTTGTAGATTATAATTTTCATTTAAATCATCTCGATATTCCCCCGTGAATCTATGGACATACTGCAACCGCACACCTCACATACATATAAAATAACAGTGGCTACACCTCACATACATATACAATAATAGTGGTGACAAGAATCTCAAAGAGGAGCTATTTTTACTCCAAATCCAGACATAATAAGCTTTCCATCCTCCAATAATCCTTTTCTCAATTATGCACTGATGATGTGTGTAAAACTATGTAATTTTATATGGATATTGAAACATTTTATTTATAGTTAACACACAAACATGCCACACATATCAAAATAAAGATATAATGAATTACACATCATGCCATATAAAGATGATATGAAATTAAGGTAAAAATTTAAGTATTTTATTTATGACCCGCATTAACTTTTTTTTCATTACTATTTTTCAATTTGTTAATATATTTATTACTTTATTATTTTTGAATATAATGTTTTGTGAAAACATCTCCCATATACCAACTTATAGAGCACACTTAATAAAAATTTATTAAGTTGGAATATGTCATCCCCTCCCTACTGATATTCCTTCCTGGCTTCTGAAGAGGTCGGGCAACAATCCACTCCCACTCCATAGGTTGTTGGGTGAAAGGCTTACTCCTTCTGCTATGGGACTTGGTGATGAAGGCAAAAGTTGAAGGGGTAAAGGCTGGCATCTGTGGGACATATTTTCACCACTCAAATCTCTGATGGAGTTGTACTAACTATAGTTAAGGTAGTTTAAACACATTTTCTAAAATTCAATGGGGTAAAAGATAATTTTCATCAAGAGGATAGGATAGAGAATATTTCTTTTAATCTTGAGGTTGTAGATTATAAATTTCTTTTAAATCATCTGGATATTCCTTCATTAATCTATGGGTACACTGCAAGCCTACACCTCACATATATAAAAAAATAAAACCTCACATAGATATAAAATAGCAGTGGTGACGAGAGTCTCAAAGAGGAGTTTTTTTTCTCAAATCTAGAGAGAATAAGCTTTCCATCCTGCAATATCCTTTTTGTCAATTATGAGCTAATGATGAGCATAACATTATGTTATTTAATATGGACATTGAAATATTTTATTTATAGTTCACACACACAAAACACATATCAAACTAACATATAATGAATTACACATCATGTAACATAAGGATGATATAAAATTAAGGTAGAAATTGAAGTATTTTATTTATGATCATCATTAACCTTTTTCTTTATTACTATTTTTCAATTTGTTAACACATTTATTACATCATTATTTTCTAATATAAGGTAGTGTGACAACATATCCCTTATACTGAATTATAGAGCACACATAATACAATTTTATTAACTAGGAATTAATTTAAACATATTTTCTCAATTCTAATGGGGTAAAAACTAGCGTCGATGAAGAGGATAGGATAGGGAATAATTCCTTTTAATCTTGAGGTTGTAGATTATAGATTTCTTTTAAATCATCTCTATATTCATCCATTAACCTATGGATATACATATACAATAACACCTCACATAAATATAAAATAACAGTGGTGACGAGAGTCTCACATAGGGGATTTTCTTACTCTAGATCCAATGATAATAAACATTCCATCCTCCAATAATCCTTTTCTCAATTATGAGTTCATGATGAGTGTAATATTATGTTATTTAATATGGACATTGAAACATTTAATTTATTGTTCACACACTCACAAAAGACATATCAAACTAAACATAGAATGAATTACACATCATCCAATATAAACATGATATAAAATTTAGGTAGAAACTGAATTATTTTATATAAGATGGCAATTAACTTTTTTCTTATTACTATTTTTCAATTTCTTAATATATTTATTACTCTATTATTTTTCAATATAGTGTTTTGTTAGAACATCCCCTTATACTAAATTATAGAGCACACTTAATATAATTTTATTAACTAGGAATGTTAAACACATTTTCTAAATTTCAATGGGGTAAAAGCTAGCTTTGACCAAGAGGATAGGATAGAGAATATTTCCTTTAATATTGAGGTTGTAGATTATAAATAGGAAAAATTTTATGGGCTAATATTTGCAAGTGGGCTAATTTTCAATGATTTTCCAAAGAAAAAATTCGTTAAATTCTATTTTTTCGAAAAATTATTCACCCAAATTTTATATTATAAAAAAAATTTACCTTAAAAATGGCCAAAATTGTAAATAGAAAATATATAAAATTATTATAAATTTGAATACTTTACAAAAACATTGCCAAACATTTTACAAATTGCATATTATGTATTAGTGACATTAGCCAAGGATTCTAAACTTTAAAATAAATTTACCTCCTTAAAATTTTCCCTGATTATAAAGCTATTTTAAATCATCTCGATATTCGTGAGTGAATCTATGGATATATTGCAACCCTACACCTCAAATACATATACAATAACACTTCACATACATATAAAATAACAGTGGTGATGAGAATCTTAACGAGGGTTTTTTTTTACTTAAAATCCAAAGATAATGAGCTTTCCATCTTCCAATAATCGTTTTCTCAATTGTCCAATAATCGTTTTCTCAATTATCAACTAACAATGAGTGTCAATTTTTTATTTAATATGGACATTGAAACATTTTATTTATAGTTCACACACACAACACACATATCAAACTAAACATAGAATGAATTACACATCATGCAATATAAAGGTGATATAAAATTAATGTAAAAATTCACATATTTTATTGATGATCAACATTAACTTTTCTTTTATTACTATTTTTCACTTTGTTAATATATTTATTACTTTATTAGTTTTTTATATAATGTTTTGTGAGAACATCTCCCGTATACTAAATTATAGAGTACACTTAACACAATTTTACTAACTAGGAATAATATTAAGTTAGACACATTTTCTCAAGTTGAATGGGGTAAAAGCTAGCTTCGATCAAGAGGATAGGATAGGGAATATACTGCAACCCTACACCTCACATACATATAAAATATCAGTGATGAAGAGAGTCTCAAAGAGGAGCCTCTTTTACTCCAAATCTAAAGATAATAAGATTTCCATCCTCCAATAATATTTTTCTCAGTTATGAGTTGATGAGTGTAAAATTATGTTATTTAATATGGACAAAATATTTTCTTTTATAGTTCACACACACACAACACACATATCAAACTAAACATAGAATGAATTACACATCATGCAATATAAAGATGATATAAAATTAAGGTAGAAATTGAAGCATTTTATCAAACTAAACATGGAATGAATTACACATCATGCAATATAAAGATGATATAAAATAAAGGTATAAATTGAAGTATTTTATTTAGGATCAACATTGACAGTTTTTTTATTACAATTTTTCAATTTTCTAAAATATTTATTACATAATTAGTTTTTAATATTATATTTTGTGACAACAACTCCCTTATACTAAATTATAGAACACAATTAATACAATTTTGATTAACTAAGAATAATATTACATTATTTCTTTAATTTTATTTTTAATAAAAATTTTCTCCAATTCTAATTTTTAATAATACAATTTTTCGCCATTCTTAATGTTTATTTTCTTTTAACTTCTAATCTCTCTTGGTGCTGGTGGAGCGTAAGAAATTTCGTACACTATGCATAGTATTTAAAAAAAGATTAACATATTCTTCATACATTATACTGTATTTAAAAAAAAAATAACAACAACATAATGTTCTACTGTGAATATGTGAATAATCATTTATTTTTAATTAAATTATTTTATAGGATCTATATAGAATATAAACTTCAAAATAATAATAGACGATTTATAATTAAAATCATTACTTTATGCAAATATAAAGTGAATAATATTTTATGATGAGATGAAAATTATTTCAAGATTTTATTTTAAGCAAATCACTTAAATTCATATTTAATAACGTGTATATCATCTGTTAAAAAACCCTTACTAATTTGTTTAAAAACCTATTATTAAAAATAAGATAATTTTATAAAATTTAAAATCATATTTAAAATTTATCTTCACAATAACTCAACACCCATTGTCATAATACTAAAATTTGTTTTACCATATTTAAATCAAAGTTTTTATTTATCTTTAATAAAATCATTTACTTATCATCACTCAATAATTCAAAACCTATTAAAATAATATTAAAAATTGAATTACCATATTTAAATGAAAACCTTTATTTATCTTTAATAAATTGAAATTTACTCAAAAGAAATTATTCCTAAAAGCTAAAATATATCTTTACAAGTTTGGAAACATATTCAAAATTATAATTACCCAATAATCCAACACCTATTAATATAATACTAAAAAAATTAGTTACCATATTTAAAAAAATATTATTACCTGTTAATGATGTTTAATCATGAAAGGAAAACCCATTTAAAATATCGAATTACTTATATAATGACGTAGGAGGTTGATGAAATTGGGTGGTAGTCTAGAATTTGACTACTGGTTACCTTTAGAGCCAATCAGCGACACACTAATAGATTCTGTATGTGGATTTTCCCCTGAGGGTCTTGCTTATCTGACCAATCACTGTCAGTCCCTTGTTGACTTCTCCTTTTATCAATCACTTCAATCCATGTTGTTGATCTCACTTCTCCAGATCCAACGAATATGGTGTCGTCTGCTCACCAACTAACCTGGACGATCTCCACCATCTACGTCACCAGTCCAATCGAACAGTTTTCGCGCAATCTCGTGTCGATTCTTGCATGACCGATATCAGGTCAAGAGCACGCGAGAAGAGTAGTTTTCTACTGCTACGTGTCACCCACTTAGGCCAATCACGTGAAATTCAGGAATACCACTTACCACCTTTAGGTTGCGCGAGATACAACTTCCCACTTATCGAATACTATCACATGCTTAATTCAAAATTTTAATAAAGATGCTTATGGAAATTTTAACACTTAATCGACTGTTATATTCAGTAAAATGTATGAAGAGAGAAAAATACCCGATTAGGGTCTAGAATGCCGATACATAGTCATAAGAGAATGTTTACACGAGAAAAGTGCGTCACACCACACTTCAATCAATTATTCAACAAAATCGAAGTTACAGAGTCTTGACCCTCTCAGCGCGATTACAATAGTTTGTTTGACCTTTGTTTCAATCTCAAACGATATCTCTCACTCAAAATCTCACTTACTCACTTTGTTCTCAATCATCTCATCTATCTCTCATTATATTATTTCCTCTTTTATGAATCAAATCCTATCCTAACTGCATTAACAACTCAATCTCTATTTTTATCAATTTCAACCATTAAATCCCTATTCTCAAGCTTTGATACACACCTATACTAACAACTTATCTCTTGTTCTAAGAATAATACAATATTCTAGTTATTATAATAGTTGGAGTAAAGATAATTTCAACAGATCGAACCGTCTCCACTAAAACTGATTTTAACCACTCAGGTCACCGAAATTCATCTCTTGTTAGCTACAACATGTGAGCTATTGGAAGTTTGACAATGAATTATGTAAATATGACTAATAATTGTATTACTTACTAGTAGTTAGTTTTATACCGAAATAGCAGTTATGTAATGGAGGAGGCTCATATAAAACTAGTGAATGCTCGAGAAAATGTAATCGTGGAGAATCATTGTTGAGTTAATAGAGATTCCAATCCCTTGCCCTGTGGATGTTTCCTTGACACCTTGTCAAGGTTTTACCACGTAAATCCTATGTTTTTATTTGTGTGTTTGGTTTCAGTTTTCAAATCAGTTATGAATCTTTCTTGGTCTATATGTAATTAAATCTTTGTTTGTTTACTCATTTCCCCAATTATCACAACAATTGGTATTAGAGCATTAGTCAAGTTTTTTGAAGAGTTGAGAGTTGTGAACAATGGGGCTGTAAGTGCTCCACATGACAAGGAGGAGCCTGGAATAAGAGGCTAGTGTCCACCTGTGTGAGTAGAGCATCCATCTATGTGCGTCAAGGAGGCCCTGTATTGTTGTTGCCTATTACGTGCTTCCAGAGCAGCTTCCTACAATTGTGAAGGCTCTGCGTGTACGTGAAGGACAGTAATTGCCAAACCTGCTGTGAAGGTATTGTTCTCTCTCACAGAGTAATGAGGACCACTAGAACGTTGCATGTATTGATGTCCATCTGTATGGGGAGGTTAGCATCCATATGCTACTGTGCAACCAGTTGGAAAGGGTTCCGGCCTGCGTGAATGAGCAAGAGAGATGTCCAAGGCATGAAGATCTACATGATATATTCTCTACTTGAGACCCTATATTGTCTAGCTATGTGAAGAGGTAGAGACCTATGCAATTTGCGTGAAGCCTTTGCTACTTGATGCGAGTTGTCCATTTTGTGTGAAGCCTCTGTAGAGCTGCATGGGCTGCATGTGCAGGAGTGACCTATCTGTGTGCAGAGCTAGAGTCGCGTGAAGAGGGTGTTGGGGGTGTTAGATTTATTGTTTCCTAAACCTCATCAAGCTGTTGTTGCCTATTGAACCCAGGTATTTAGCAAAGTTTCTAGAGCTTATTTATTTTCAGCAAAAATATTTTTTGAAACAAAAACAGCAGATTGAAATCAAAATCAAGTTTTTTTAAGGGGTGGATTTTATACAAATATTGGAGGAAAGAGCTTCAAGAAAATAAAATAATAAAATATTGGAGGAAAGAACTTCAAGAAAACAAAATATTTGTTTGTTTTCACAAAAGAAAAGGTTTTGAAATAAAAGAAAGGGTTTCTTTGTTTGTTTTCACAGAAAAATTACAAAGGGCTTTGCAAGAAAGAAAGTGTTATGAAACCAGCTCACAAAAAGATAGAAATGAGAGATCCACGCCTTAGAATTCAGCCTCTTCGAGGGGGCAACCTCCTTTACATTACATAAATGAACAATTCTTGGATGATACAAATGAAAAGACCTCCTTTCTATATATAGGAGTCTAAGGGGTCATAACATAATCAGAGCGACATACAAATAATAATGTAAGGGCACAATAATAACAATAGTGGGCTTCTATGGGGCACAATAGTAACAATATGGGCACTACATGGGTACATCAATATAATAAGTGGGTTGTACTAATAACAATAAGAGGTTACACTAGTAGTATAGGGGCCTAACATGGCCCTCTCCTTCAAAAAGCGTTGTCCTCAACGCTTGAGTAGTTCTTGATGCTTCTGTATAAAATTCTTGTCGTCCCATGTGGAATCTTCTGCTGGTAAGTACTTCCACCTGATGAGATACGTTGAAATTGATCGATTTCTTAGCTGCTCCATATGAGGATTTGGTGCATCCTGTAACCTGACTCTAGAAGTAGCATCTGCATCTGCCAGGCGTGCATTTTGTGATTGTATCCATGCCTGCACTGTGGCATCATCTCGTTTTATAGATGGCCCTGTTGATGAAACTGATGAATGCACCAACACTGGGGTATTTGCAGATAGATTAGAACCTCTTTGATGTAATGCTAGCATCTTTCCATGCAGTAAATTAGCTAAACCATTTAAGTCCTGCTTAGCATGTTCTTGACTACTTGCGACTTGATGTTCCTGCAAAACTCTCGATCCAGCTTGATAGTTGCATAGAGAAGAGCTTACTGTGGTGACTGCAATATTTGTACCAGGAGAACTACACCCTCGTTTTGATGCATCACTTGCTTTTCTGGAAACACCACGCGCATCACTGTCATTTGTCATATTTTCAGATTTCATTACCTGAAGACTGGCAATGGACCTTGAACCATCAGCCTGCTTTAATGAGGCCCCATGCATGAGTGTGCTATTTCTTGAGACCATTTCAAGTAATATGGACTGTGTTACTTCTGAACCCAATTTTGTACCTGCAAGGGCTAGGTCACTGGATGGGGTAACAGT
>APFE030825243.1:156234-175496 GCA_000404065.3 Pinus taeda | reverse complement strand
AATATCTTTGAATAATGTATTATACCTTGTCGGTTCTCCCAATATTATATATATTGAATTTGAAGAGCTATGAGGCTAGTAAAAATAGAAATAAATAAATAAAAACAAAAAGGAAAATAATGTGTAAAGTATATAACCAACTCATACTGAACCTTTACCACTACAATGCAAATATAAAGAAAAACATAGCATAAAATAAATAAAAGGGAAAAAAAAAGAAGCTATAAACATATAATCCAAATTAGTAATAACTATTTACTACCATTTTGGAAAAAAAATTATTAATATTTCCCTGCTTTTCTTGTCTTTCCCCTTTAGGATAAAGGAAAATTAAAATTTCCTTATGGAAGCAAACCAAATCTTCCATATAGAGTCTAAAATTATTATAATGAATTATTAAAAATCAATAGTTCCTTTTAATTGGATCCACACCTCATCCTTACATTAATGTAAGAAATCACCAATTACTCTTGAGTTAAAACAATTGCATCATTATCCAATGCCTTAAACTTGCTTCGCAAAACTCCACTATTCTAAAATAAGATTTGATTTTTCTGTAAATAAATTGCATGTCATATATACATGCATCTCTCCACATCAAATATCTATGTACACTTGCTATAACAAAACCAATTCATTGGATGATTTAACATTACAATATATTATATTTCAATACATTGTTTTAAAAATTATTTGTTACCATGACAATATTTTCAAATATATGAATAAATAGGTATTAATAAAGATCTCATTTTTTGCATTATCTAACAAGTCAACATAAAAAAATAAAATCTAAAGAGACACACTCAAATATAAATCTTTTTTCTTCCATCTTACTCATAGAAAATATTATAGTAGTTGATGTATTGCATGTTTTTCCACCCATGAACCATTGCATAAAATAGGCTATCTCCTTTTCATTTTGGTTTCACAAACAAATTTCCAATTGAGTTAATCGAGTGCAAACTAGATTACACTTTCTCCTTATTAAAGTAAATCAAGTATATTTTTAACATATTATGATGAACAATATTCTACTTTAGTAATCTCCCTTTACCTCAATTCATAAGAAATAATGCAACTCACTTAAATCCGTCCTTTGAAACTCATGTGGAAATTAAGACTTGGTCTCCTTAATTAGTTGTTATTATTGCTAATCAAAACAATGTTAACAATATAGAAGACAAAAATAATGAAGTGGTCACCTTTTTTCTTGATTTAAATTCAATGCTCCACATCACTTCTTATAGAGACACTCTAACAACATTTTTATCAAATCACTACTATCATTGTTGTAGGGACTATTTCAATCCATGCAATGATGTCTTTAGCCAATGTACCATGTCCTCTCTCAATTTTGCTACAAATCCTTATTCTTGGTTTATGATGATTTCTTCATTGACCTGACCATAAATACATGACATCTCCACATTTATCTTCTTAACATCCAAATCATAAGCCACCACTTGTGTCAATATTAGCCTAATAAATTTCATTGGTTGATGAAGACCTAGTATTTTAATAAACAATATCACGATCCACTTTAGAGTATCACTTTGGTACCAAATGAGCTTTGTATTTCTAAATGTAACCTTCTTCATTATGCTTCTTTTATGACAAGCATTTTGATCAATTGATATTCCTTCCTTGAAGAAAACCCTATAAAATCTTTCAAAAGGCTTAAATTCATCCCCCATAATATCCTCATTTGGATACTAAGGGAATATTGACATTTCTTATATTATTAAACTTAAGAAATATCCTCCCCAAATTTAATATTTGATCTATTTTATCATGCTCAAGTTACATAATAACTTTTCCTTTGCGTAAAATGGAGGATGAAGTTTTTTTTCACGTTCTACCTTTCAAAATTTTCATCCAGCACCTATGATAATGGTTTTCTCCTATCTTCATCTTTAGGTTGAAATATATGCTCATACAATAATGATACATTGTAATATTTATTTTTGAATAGATTTTGTTAGCACTCCTCAATGTCCCAATGCTAAGAAAGGAGACTGATGGAGGTAACCTCAAACCAATATTTAAATTTGGTAGCCGTCCCTACCAAACATGAGTGGGCTCTCTCAAGAATCTCAGAACTAGTAAAATGACTGGGAAGGAAAATAGATCTTAGGCTGAATATTCAAAGCTCAGTAGGTCTGAATTTAGGGTTTGTTAGAGCATGGTCAATAGGTCTAGGAAACTAGGCCAGAGTTTCAAAAGACCAGTTGCAGAGATATAATGGGTCAAGGTAGGTATATTCAATGAAATTTTTTAGTTTTAATGATGGTGTAGGGTTGAAAAACTAAAGGATCAAAATGAGCATATGGGATATGAATTAATTTGTTAGAGGAAATTAAACATAAACATCAAAATCTCATCAAAACGAAGCATACACATATGAATTCTGCTTGAAGTCTACTGAGATGATCACATTAAAGAATTAGGATGGAAGTAAGGAGACATAAAATTCATACTCCTTATAAAACAAAGAAGAAACACTATCACAAAATAATACCAAAGGAATCCCAGGATAATAGCTACAAACTGCCTCTATTACTCTTGCAAAAGTGATGGTGTGCATGAGCTTCAAAGCCTTTGACTCCCAAGCATCCAACCCTCTTTATGACTTAGATCAGTCTACAAATAGACTGAAAAACACATTCCCCCCTCTGAGGGGTCGAATCCATCATGATAGGAGTTGTTTACATCAATCTCTCTAACCTAACCTTAAACTAGGGAGGTTAGAAACAAACTCCCTATGTAGACTTAACTGACTTTGTTGAAATTCAAAGCATTAATGACAATGAATTTGACATGAAATGACTCTAACCATCACTATGACACTTAATTAAATCCTCTAAACTCATTGAAAAGCAAATTACATTGACAAAAGTTGACTTTGAACAAGAAAAACTCAAAATTTGGCTTTCTTCCATAAAGGCACATTGTGCATTGGAGAAGTGCAGCGAAAAAATAGGGTTCAAAGATGAACTGATATCATCTTAACCATAACACATTTTACAAAACATGGAGAGGTTTTTTTATATAAGGTTCTTGTGAAGAACAAAGTCTCTCAGTTTTGTGAAATTAATTCCCATATTCTTGGAATTTGTTCCACAAAAGAATGACTAAAACAGGCAATTAAATTGGAGAATTTGATTTTCTGAAATAAGCCTGCAAGAAAGTTTGAATATCTTGCAAGCCATGAAACCTGTGTGCAAACTAGAGGAGGCTATTGTGAATTGGTCTATCATTAACAAAAAAGCCGTTTGGTTTCTCAAAATTAGTCTTCATTTGGTAAAAACCGCGTTTTAAAATGATGACTAAAAATAGAGTCAAAAGCACAGCGTGAGGAACAGAAGCGGAACATGAAGCTTTGAGGGCACTTATGAGGGGTTTTCCTTAATAATTTTTTTGAACTGAAGGTTTCTGAAGATAGCTTAGGATGTCTACTTTCCCTCTGAACCTTCAAATCTACAAAAATCCTTCTCCAAGGCACGTAAAAATCAATTCTCCCAAGATTAATCCAGGAACATAGTGAAGGGTCGAAAGAGGTGGAAGGAACATGTATTTTAGATGGATTTTTAGCTTTTCCTTGCAACCTGTGAAGTAACATGCAAAACCAAGTCCATATTTGAGATGTACTACTCAATATCTATCCATCCATGCAAATATTTCATTATTTGGTGGCTTTGAGAAATGTACCTTAGAAAACTCTTTGAACACTTATTCCCTAATTACTACTCCCATGATGATGAGTATGGTGATGACATGACTCGTATATGACTCATTGATGATATGACCTAATGATGACACCTAATGGATATCTATTACCATGATTAAAGATCTTTGAAACATTGCTATATGCATTACAATGATATGATGATCTTTAATGATGACCAAGAAACTCTCTTGTTGACCTAGCACAGGAGTGATGACAAGACGATGACATCATTTTATGACCATGAGCATGGAGGGGAGTAGTAATGACCCCAATGATTAAATTTTATTGGAAATTTTATTTGAAAATATAACAATTTGACCTAATTACCCTATCAACCACATGGAAAGAGTACATTTTATCACTGGTGACTCATAGACACTAACATCGGCTCCAATTGGGGATGGAAGCTCCTTTAGGAGGTGTCAAGAACACTGTAGACTAGGTAGCCTCATCCATTGGGTGATGGAATCAAAATAGAACAATTGACACTCAAAATACTAACTGACTAAACTTCAGAAAAACTGAAACTGACCTGACTTGATTGAAAAACTTGACTAGTAACTGAACTTACTTGCACATGGCAGTAGACTCTATGGATACTCTGTGACCCTACACCTCATGTGCATATAAAATAACATCGGTGATTAGAGTCTCAACGAGCAATCTTTTGTTACTCCAAATCTAGAGATAATAAACTTTCCATCCTCCAAAAATAATTTTCTTAGTGCTATAATTAGAGTTGAGCTGATGATGAGTATAAAATTATGTTATTTTATATGGACATTGAAACATTTTATTTATAGTTCTTTCACATAGACAAACATATTGAACTAAACATAGAATGAATTACACATCATGCAATATAAAGATGTTATAAAATTAAGGTTGAAATTGGAGTATTTTATTTATGATTGGCATTAACTTTTTTTGTTATTGCTATTTTTAGATTTGTTAATGTAATTATTATTGTATTATTTTTAAATATAATGACAATATCTTCATTATACTAAATTATAATGAAAATAAATACATTTTTATTAAGTAGAAATAATATTACATTAAACACTTTTTTTCTAGTTTTCTTCAATTTTAATTTTTAATAATGCAAATTTTCTCTATTCTTAATATTTCTTTTTTTAAATTTTTAATCTGTCTTGATGATGTAAAAAGTTATAATTTTTAATCTGTCTTGATGATGTAAAAAGCCTTGGAAATTTCATACATTATAACTAGTATTTAAAAAGAAATTAACAACAACACAATCTTCCTACATTATATATAGTATTAAAAAGAAATTAACAATATAATCTTCTAATATAAATATTTAAATACACACATTTTTTTAATTAAATTATTTTTATAAAATAAATATAGATATAAATTTCAAAAATATAATACACAATTATAATTGAATCATCATTTTATGCAAATATTGAAATGAATGATATTTTACTATATTATATAAAAAATATTTGAAAAATTTTATTTCAAACAAAATCACTTTAAAATTTATATTTAATAACTTGTAATTATTGATTAAAAAACAACTTTAATCATCTCTTAAAAAAGATATTCCTAAATGGTAAAATCCATTTTTATATATTTGAATCATATTTAAAAATTATCTTCCAAATAATTCAAATAAAATTTGAGTTACCCTATTTAAATCAAAACTTATTTTTAAATTTGAATAAAATCATTTTATTCATCGCCAACTAATAATTCGAAACCCATTAAAATAATATTAAAATTTGACTTAGCATAAATAAATCAAAACTTATATTTATCTTTAATAAATTGAAATCATTTGCTCCAAAGAAACTATTACTAAAAAGTAAAATACATCTTTACACGTTGGAAACGTATTTAAAATTACAATTACCCAGTAATTCAACACCTATTAATATGATACTAAAAATAATGTTGAATTACTAAAAGTAATTCAACACCTATTAATGTTAGAGTTACTTATTTACCAATTATAAAACAATTGCATTAAACTCACGTACAGTTCATACAAATTTTTTGCGTATAATATTGTTCATCCATGAAAATAAGATGGCTTCAGATATTCACCAGTTACTTGAAAGGCCACAATAAAATTCATTAGAGCTGAAGATCATGACGAAAAACAAATTAAACTGATTAATAATAATAAAGTTGTCAAAGTTCTGTAAAATTGATTAATAATACAAACTAAAATTCGTTATTTCAAACAAAAAAAAATATGTTAGTGGAAAGACATGCATTCCATGGTCTCTGATTTCTGCAAAAGGTGGCGGTCAGTCGAACAGTTTTGCGAGCTCTCAAATAGGAGGCGGTTGGTAGTATCATGGGTTAAAGATTTTGTTGCTGCATCCGCATTTCCACAACACTTGATAGTAAGTCTATTTGAACAAGGTATTCTCCCAGCAAAATCTCTTTGCGTCCGAATATTGTATATATTGAATCTAAATAGCTACGATTTCCGAATATTGTATATATTGAATCTAAAGAGCTACGATGCTAATAATAAAAGGAAAAATGAAAATTATAAAAACAAAAATTACGCATAAATCATACAAGAAAGTCCTATTGAAGAATCTGAAGAGCTAGTGAACCTTTAGAGCTCCGATCCAAATCGAAAGAAAAATAAACCAAAAATTAAATAAAAGAAAAAAGAGAAACGATACAGAAGCATACAACACAAATCACTAAGTATAACTTTTATCATTTTGGGAAAAAATTACTAATATTTTTAGGATAATTTATTATAATTTAAATGAAAAAAAAAAGAAGAAAAAACCTATAGAAACAAATGCATTTTTGGTTGGGTAAAAAAAAAAAAATTCAACTATGGTTGTAGAAACAATGTTTAAATCATGTTTTTAAAGTCTATGATGGATTCAACATCATCAAAAACCTCTGGGGCACCTAAAATCTTGAAGTTTAACAACTATAGTCTAGATTTAAGAAAATCCCTGCCTAAAGTTATCAAAATATTTTCAGAATTTTCATGATTTTCAGTGAAAAATAATGACAATTTAGTAACATGTGCGAAAAGAGTAATTAATATTTCTAGGTTTTTCTTGTCTTTACCTTTTTAAGATAATGGTAAATTAAAATCTATGCAAATAGAAAACAAAATAAAACATATAACATATAACATAAAAAGGAAAAAGAAAAATAACACACAAACATCTAACCCAAATCTTGATGAAAATTTACCATGATTTTAGAAAAAATTTATTAATATTTGTAAGTTTTTCTTGTCTCTTATCTTTTAGGATAAAGATAAATTAAAATTTCTTTATAGGGTATAAACTTATTAAAATAAAATTTCATTCAATATATAATAAATAATTTTTAAAAAATAGTCATGTATGTTACTAGGTATAATGAATAAATACTTCTTATTGACTAACATTATTAATATATATTTAATAAAATTTTTTAAATGAGAAATGACTATAAACAACATTGAATCCACACATTATCTATACATTAAAAATATTTGTACCAATTACTTTTTTAGTTAAAACATTTGCATTGTTAT
The DNA here is from genome assembly GCA_000404065.3 of Pinus taeda. Classification (NCBI taxonomy): domain Eukaryota; kingdom Viridiplantae; phylum Streptophyta; class Pinopsida; order Pinales; family Pinaceae; genus Pinus; species Pinus taeda. The sequence goes on along the minus strand of APFE030825243.1, from coordinate 168,231 downwards.
CCAAAGCCTTAAACTTGACTTTTAATTGCTTCACAAAACTCCACTAGTCTGAGTTGGAATTTGAAATTCTTTTTCAAAGCAATTGCATATCAAGTATGCATGAGTCTCGCTTCAAATTGAATATCTATTTACACTTATACAACCAAACCACTTCATTGGATGCTTTAAAACTCACATCTCTACACTCTCTCTATATATAAAAACCACATTTTTAAAAGTCTCTATATATTTATTATTATTATTATTATTATTTTTTAACATGTCATATCTCTTTCTATGTATACATTTGAATTATTTTTATTGTTAATATTTTTAAAATATTACATATAGACTTCATAATAAATATTGAAAGAACTACAAATCTCTCTTACAACATGAATTATAAAGTACCTATTCATGGAACAAGAGTGCTAGCTCTCTCTCTCTTAACTGTAATATATCAACTCCATATTAATAATTGAATAAATTACGCATCTACACTATAATACAAAGTGAAATATATGAATTTTTTTAATTTAAATTACTTTATTTTCCATGATGATGCCGATGACTAACCTCCACTAAGACCAATGTGGGCTGTGGGACCTTAACAAGGTAAGAGATTAATCTTGACTCTCTAATATTTTAGGTCTCTGATGAAAAATAAGAGAAATAAGTGGTACAAGATCACTATAGTTTTTTGACTTAACAAGTCATAAAGGTTGACAAATTCTTTCATCCTAGGTTTTTTTGGGAATACACCAATGTCCTTGGTTAATATTTCATGAGAATTAGCTTTTATCTTTGAAAAATTCATTTTCTAGTTAGTACTAGTGAGGACAAAGAGATAATTCTCATTAGAAAGGGTGGGATTGATATTATCCTTATAATATCTTAGCTTCCTTTAGCCTCTAGCTCTTTATCATTCCACAATTTATCGTTAAATTTGGAGGTAATAGTATTTTTAATACTAGCCTTATTCTTCGAGATGATCTCCTCTTTTATCCCCTAGTATTCAAGCCCAGACTAGGAATCCTTATTCCATGCCCACTTGAAATAAAGTTGGGGGTTTTGTCTAGCATTGGAAGCAATTTTTGGATTCATCTTCCTTTCCCTATTCTAAAGTGTTTTCTTATGCATCAAATACCTTAAAGAAAGCCATGTTTTCAATTGGGTAAAAGATAGCTTCGATCAAGAGGATATGATAGGGAATGTTTCCTTTAATCTTGAGGTTGTAGACTATAAATTTATATCAAATCATCTCGATATTCCTCCACCAATGTATGGATATAATGCAACCCTACACCTACCTTAAATACATATAAAATAACAGTGGTAACGAGAGTCTTAAATAGGGGCCTTTTTTTACTCCAAATTGAGAGATAATAAGCTTTCCATCCTCCAATAATCCTTTTCTCAATTATGAGATGATGATGAGTATAAAATTATCTTATTTAATATGGACATTGACATATTTTATTTATAGTTCACACACACAACACACATATCAAACTAAACATAGAAATAATTACACATCATGCAATATAAATATGATATAAAATTAAGGTAGAAATTGAAGTATTTTGTTTATGATCAGCGTTAACTTTATTTTTTATTACCATTTTTCAATTATTTAATATATTTATTACTTTATTATTTTTTAATATAATGTTTTGAGACAACAGATCCATCATACTAAATTATAGAGTACGCTTAATACAATTTTATTAACTAGGAATAATATTTTTTTTGTAAGCTAACATGGGTCCATTTATATTCTATTAATTCGAGTTGAAACCTGTACATGCACATGGTGGACTCAACCCGCCCCGAAGGGAAACAGGGTCAGTTGGCCACCTTAAGTTTTTAACAACCATCCATAAACAAAAAATCTGAGTCTTCTTGTCCAGACTAAGTAAACTAAAGAGTCAAAGAGATTACTACTAACTCTTATCCGCATTATATATTATAGCAAAAATTAGAATTGACTCTCCGCATCCTAACTATGAACATTTATACATATCTCCAAGTATCAGTCTTCCATGGCTTCCAGCTGGTCGCCTTCTTCCTTTATTCCTGTGTAGATCTTCCTTATCTATCGCTTTATCTCTTCCAATTTGTTATCCTACATAAGAAGGATCACTTGACTGTTTTTCATCTCCTTTTCCAGGTTAGGAATTCCCTGAGCTAATTTAGCCATCTCCATAGCAACCTGCTCCATGGCTTTTGCCAAGAGCCTCTTCATAACCCAGTATACGTGTAGTGCCTATTTATACAGGGACATCCTCCCTCTGGTATTCCCTGGATCCATCAGCAGGTATTCCCAATCGTTCATTTCGGGATCCGATTGTCCCTGAATCGCTTCTTCCTCCATTCTCTGGATAATTCTCTGAATTTCCTCGTCGGTCTTCTTGCTGTAAGCACTCTCAGCATGCTAGACCCTCCGTTTCAGCGTTTTCCTGTCCCTTCTTCTACCCACCGGCGATGGTTCGCTTCTCTCCTAATTTCCAGCCGGTCTTCCTGTCCCTCTCCCTCTACGATTCCCTCCCCGTCCTCTGCTCCCTTTGTTATCCTCCTTTACTTTGCTACCCTGGTACATTATGCTGGACGAGCCACAGAGGTCGCCTTCCTCCCTTCGTCCTTTGCCTCCTTCTCTCTGTTCCTCATTTATTCTTGATGCATGTCCTTAGGAGACTTCCCTTTCCTCATTATGCTCCTCCTTGGCTGCTCTTGACCATCCTTCTTTGAGCTATACACCTCCTCTTCTTTTTTTGGCCTGTCGATACCTGTCTGATACTGTTCCCAAGCTTCCCATGAGTCCACCATATTTCCTTCCTTATCCATTCCCTTTCCGCCCCTGCTCGTCTCAGTCGCTTCCCTCATCATTCTTCTCACTGTGGGTAGACTATCTTTCTGCCTTCTCCTTTCTGCCTTAATCCTTGCTATGGTCTTCACCACTCTGTTTCTATGCACTCTCCCTCAGACTGCATTTACCATATTCCTCCCCTCGCGCCTCCTTCTGTCTTCATATTGTTTTTCTTGCCGCCCATCCTCATTCCTCTTCTCCAATTCCCTATGCCACCTGTAGCTTTCATAATCGTCCACTCCCCCTTGTCTTACCTTTGTGTCATCATACCCATGTCCCATCACTATAGCGCTTCTACCACCACTTCTGATTCTCATTACTCTGTCTCTGCTCCTCCTTGGGATTATATCCCCTCTGTGGATCTTCCTGATCGCTGGCATCATTACCCGTATACCATAAGGCTTGTCATGGCCTTTCGCCCTCATCATATTAATCATGCTTATCGTTGTTGTTTTCACCCTAATAAGGGGATTAACTAGGAATAATATTGCCTTAAACACATTTTCTCAATTTCAATGGGGTAAAAGCTAGCTTCAATCAAGAGGATAGGATGGGGAATATTTCCTTTTAATCTTTGAGGTTGTAGATTATAAATTTCTTTTAAATCATCTCGATATTGCTCCATGAATCTATGATAGACACATACATATACAATAACATGTCACATAATTATAAAATAACGGTGGCGATGAGAATCTCAAAGAGGAGCTTTTTTTTACTCCAAATCTATGGATAATAAGCTTTCCATCCTCCAATAATCATTTTCTCAATTATGAGCTGATGGTGAGTGTAAATTTATGTTATTGAATATGGACATTGAAATATTTTATTTATAGTTCACACACACAACACACATATCAAACTAAATATAGAATGAATTACACATAATGCAATATAAGATGATATAAAATTAAGGTAGAAATTGAAGTATTTTATTTATGATCGACATTAATTTTTTTTATTACTATTTTTCTATTTGTTAATATATTTATTACTTTATAATTTTTTAATATAATGCTTTGGGACAACATCTCCCTTATACTAAATTATATAGCACACGACAATACAATTTTATTAACTAGGAATAATATTACGTTAAACACATTTTATCAATTTCAATGGGGTAAAAGCTAGCTTCAATCAAGAGGATAGGATAAGGAATATTTCCTTTAATCTTGAGGTTGTAGGTTATAAAATTATTTTGAATACTTTGGATATTCCTCCATGAATCTATCGATATACTGCAAACCTACATGTCACATACATAAACAATAACATCTCACATACATATAAAATTATAGTGGTGACAAGAGTCTCAACGAGGAGATTTTGTTAATCCAAATCTAGAGATAATAAGCTTTCCATCCTCCAATAATCATTTTCTCAATTATGAGTTGGTTATCAGTGTAAAATTATGTTGTTTAATATGAACATTGAAATATTTTATTTATAGTTCACACACACAACACACATATGAAACTAAATATAGAATGAATTACGCATCATGCAATATAAAGACGATATAAAAATAAGGTAGAAATTGAAGTATTTTATTTATGATCGTCAACTTAATATATTTATTACTTTATTATTTTGGAATATAATTTTTTGTGAAAGCATCTCCTTTACACTAGATTATAGAGCACACTTAATAAAATTTTATTAACTAAGAATAATATTATGTTAAACACATTTTCATCAAAAGGATAGGATAGGGAATATTTCCTTTTAATCTTGAGGTTGTGGATTATAAATTTATTTTATATCATCTTGATATTCCTCCATGAATCTATGGATATGTTGCAACCCTACACCTCACATACATATAAAATAACAATTTATAACAGTGGTGACCATAATCTCAAAGAGGAGCTTTTTTTTACTCCAAATCGAGAGAAATAAACTTTCCATCCTCCAATAATCCTGTTCTCAATTATGAGTTGATGATGAGTGTAAAACTATGTTATTTAATATGGACATTAAAACATTTTATTTATAGTTCTGACACACACAACATACATATGAAACCAAACATAGAATGACTTACACATGGTGCAATATAAAGATGATATAAAATTAAGGTATAATTTGAAGTATTTTATTTATGATAGGCATGGCTTCTTTCTTTATTACTATTTTTTAATTTCTTAATATATTTATTACTTTATTATTTTTGAATATATTGTTTTGTGACAACATCTACCTTATACTAAATTATAGAGAACACTTAATACTATTTTATTAACTAGGAATAATATTAATTTAAACACATTTTCTCAATTTCAATGGGGTAGATCAAGAGGATATGGTAGGGAATATTTCCTTTAATCTTGAGGTTGTAGATTATAAATTTCTTTTAAATGATCTGGATATTCCTCCATGAATCTATGGATATACTGCAACCCTACACCTCACGTACATAAACAATAAGACCTCACATACATTTAAAATAGCAATGGTGACAAGAGTCTTCAAGAAGAGTTTTTTTTACTCCAAATGGAGAGATAATAAGCTTTCCATCTTGCAATAATATTTTTATCAATTATGAGCTGATGATAAGTGTAAAATTATGTTATTTGATATGGATATTGAAATATTTTATTTATAGTTCACACACATAACACACATATCAAACTAAACATAGAATGAATTACATATCACAGAATATAAAGATGATATAAAATTAAGATAGAAATTGAAGTGTTTTATTTATGATGGGCATTAACTTTTTTTTATTACTATTTTTCAAATTTCTAATATATTTATTACCTTATTAATTTTTAATACAATGTTTTGTGACAACATCTCCCTTATACTAAATTATAGTGTTTCCATAATACAATTTTATTAACTAGGAATAATACTACGTTAAACATATTTTCTCAATTTTAATTGGGTAAAATTTAGCTTCGATCAAGAGGATAGGATAGGGAATATATCCTTTTAATCTTGAGGTTGTATATTATAAATTTCTTTTAAATCATCCTCAATGAATATATGGACATACTAAAACCCTACACCTCAAATACATATACAATAACACCTCACATACATATAAAATCACAGTGGTGACAAGAATCTCAAAGAGGAGTTTTTTTTAACTCCAAATCCAAAGATAATAAGCTTTTCATCCTCCAATAACTCTTTCCTCAATTATGAGATGTTGATGAGTGTAAAATTATGTTATTTAATATGAACGTTGAAACATTTTATTTATAATTTGCATACACACAACACACATATCAAACTAAACATAGAATGAACTACACATCATGCAAAATAAAGATGATTTAAAGCTAACGTAAAAATTGAAGTATTTTATTTATGATTGGCATTAACTTTTTTATTACTAATTTTCAATTTGTTAATATATTTATTAATTATTATTTTTTAATATAATGTTTTGTGACAACATATCCCTTATACAAGGTTATAGAGCACACTTAATACATTTTTATTAACTAGGAATAATATTAAGTTAAACACATTTTCTCAATTTCAATGGGGTAAAAACTAGCTTCCATAAAGAGGATATGATAGGGAATATTTCCTTTATTCCTGAGGTTGTAGATTCCTACACCTCACATACATATACAATAACACCTCACATACTTATAAAATATTAGTGATGAAGAGAGTCTCACAGAGGAGCTTTTTTCTACTCCTAATCCAAAGATAATAAGATTTCCATCCTCCAATAATCTTTTTCCCAATTAGGAGCTGATGATGTGTAAAATTAAGTTATCTAATATGGACATTGAAATATTTTATTTATACTTCACACACACATAACACACATCAAGTTAAACATTGAATGAATTACACATCATGCAATATAAAGATGATATAAAATTAAGGTAGAAATTGAATCATTTTATTTAAGATCTGCATTAAGTTTTTTTTATTACTATCTTTCAATTCGTTAAAGTATTTATTACTTTATGATTTTTTAATCTAATTTTTTTGTGACAACATCTCCCTTATAATAAATTATAGAGTACCATTAATACAATTTTATTTACTAGGAATAATATTACATTAGACACATTTTCTGAATTTCTTTAATTTTAATGTTTTAATACAAATTTTCTATACCTCGCGGTTGGGATGGATAGCTTGCCGCCTCCCCACCCAGGTTCACTACCCCTCACTGCACATTTACGGTTGTTCCTGCAGCAATATGTTGATCATACTTGCTCTGCTTCTTTGGAGCATATAATTGCACAATCTCGCTTTAGCCAACGGGGCTTTGGATTGATGGCGAATGGGTGCACTGTTAAGGCAATCCTTGTGATAGGTCACCAGTTCAAATCCCCGTGAGTACTTAGGTTAGTCTTAAGTAGAAAAAAAAATTAATAATACAAATTTTATCCATTTTTAATGTTTCTTTTCTTTTAATTTTTATATCTCTTCATGATACTAGAGTGTAAGAAATTTCATACATTATGTATAGTATTTGAAGGAAAAAAAATAACATAATCTTCATGCATCATATCATATTAAAAAAAAATTAACAACATAATTTTCAACAGTGCATATATGAATAGCATATTTATTTTAATAAATTATTTTATAAAAACAATATAAAGATATAAACCTCAAGTTAATAGATACATTTAATAATCAATCAGTACTTTATGCAATATTAAGGTGAATAACTAAAAAACATAAACTTTATATTGTATATAATATATTGTAAATACAAATATATCTAAGACTAATTATACATTGAAATGTTAATATAGAAATATAATAATAATATCATATATCATTAAATATATATACTGAAATGTAGGGATAATAGAATAGTCTATTTAATATTGTAAATATATATTTTTCTATTTAAAAATTGAAATGCATTATAACTCTTTAAATATAGTAGATATATATTGAAATGTATTTAAATACTATATATATTGAAATGTATTTAAAAATTAAAACTATGTAGACCCAACAGAACCATGGAAAGTGTGGCCTACAACAAAGGAAGAGGTATTAAACGATATTCCTTATCAGTAACGTAAAATAGGGGAACTCTCCAGCTCTGCGTTTGAAAAGGTTCAGTGTAGCTGACAATTTTCCACGGTGAGAGATTATTCGGGAAAAAAGCCCCTATGATTTAATGTTTTATAGGTAATAAAGAAACAACGCACAACTAACCAACAAACAAATTTATTAGTTATATTTACATTTTTCCCCGGCAAGTAAAATACATGTTTTATTTTGACGGACAAAATATTCAGCTATATACATCATAAATCATATCTCACTTAGGGTAAAAATTTTCAACCTGGACATAATCAAACAAACAATTTCTTCATATTCACAGAAAACACAAACTGATTGCATCTGCAACACAATTAAAAGCATATGTGACCTGGAGTATACTCCTCACCACGCTAAAAGTAGAAATCCGAAAACGATAAACTTTAAATTCCCAAATCTCTCAGAAGTATTCAAATTCAGCCTAACTAGAAAATACAAGTACCCACAAACACCGAAAATTAGGAAAAAAGACACAAAAATCACACTGTTCAGAAAAGATACGGAAAACCCGAACAGATGATGACAGAGTCAGTGTAAAAAGACAGACCAAAACTGTAGAAGTCATTTTTCTCTGCTGACAAATAACTAGGGCCTCAAAAGGCTTACTGAAGCAAATCTAGGTATGTTAGCTCTGGAAAAGCCATGTAAATGCGAAGCAAAAGGCAGGAAAACACTTACAAAGAGGGTACCTCTACTATTTCTCTGGCCCGAAAACTCTTCTCTTGCAACTCCTCGAGCCCTGGAACTCTCTGCCCCTGAAATAAAATACCCAGGCTTTGTGGCAGGGCTCTGTGAAACACATTGAACTAGCCGCACAAACATCTAGCCCACTTGAACCACCATATGCAAATATATGTCCTGCATGCAGGACACTTAGAATACGTACCAAAAACTTAGGCTAAAATGCAACATACACTTAATCGATTAATAACATGAAAGGACAATATTACTTGAAGTGTTTGATACATAAATTTAGGATATTATTTTCGAAATATCTTAGTTCCTTTCAAACTTTGGATAAGAAAAGCCTTGCAGGTGTATTTTTCCCTCAATACGCCCGAAGTTTCCAATAAGAGGTCAAAAACAAAACTTTGGATAAATTGTCCAGGACGCTAAATTGCCATCGAAAACTTTGGATAAAATTTGGGAAAGCATAAAATTTTTTGGTCAAAAGAACAATTAATTGATTTTCATTGATCACAATTAAAAGCATAAGTGACTTGGAGTATACTCCTCACCACTCCAAAAGTAGAAATCAGGAAATGATAAACTTTAAATTCCCAAATCTCTGAGAAGTATTCAAATTCAGCCTAATTAGAAAATACAAGTACCCGCAAACACGGAAAATTAGGAAAAAAAGACACAAAAAGCACACTGTTTAGAAAAGATACGAAAAACCCAAACAGATGATGACAAAGTCAGTGTAAAAAGATAGACCAAAACCGTAGAAGTCCTTTTTCTTTGTTGACAAATAACTGGGTCCTCAAAATGCTTACTGAAGCAAATCTGGGTATGTTAGCTCTGGAAAAGCCATGTAAATGCGAAGAAAAAGGCAGGAAAACACTTACAAAGAGGGTGCCTCTGCTATTTCTCTGGGCCGAAAACTCTGCTCCTGCAACTCCTCCAGCCCAGAACTCTCTGCCTCTGAAATAAAATACCCCGGGCTTTGCGGCACGGCTCTGTGAAACACATTGAACTAGCCGCACAAACATTTGGCCCAGTTGAACCACCATATGCAAACATGTGTCCTGCATGCACGACACCCAGAATACGTACCAAAAAATTAGGCTAAAATGCAACATACACTTAATCGATTAATAACATGAAAGAAGAATATTACTTTAAGTGTTTGACACATAAATTTAGGATATTATTTTCGAAATATCTTAGTTCCTTTCAAACTTTGGATAAGAAAATCTTTGCAGGTGTATTTTTCCCTCGATACACGCAAAGTTTCCAATAAGAGATCAAAAACAAAACTTTGGATAAATTGCCATCGAAATCTTTGAATAAAATTTTGGAAAACATAAAAAAATTTAGTGAAAAAACCATTAATTGATTGCCATCAATCGATTGATGGCTAATAGTCCCAAGAAGAGACTAATAAATCAACCTTACATTTATCTTTAATAAATTGAAATCATTTACCCCAAATAAACTATTCTTAAAATATAAAATACATCTTTACAAGTTGGAAACATATTCAAAATTATAATTACCGAGTAATTCAAGACCTATTAATATAATACTAAAAATATTATTACGTGTCATGTTATAATCATAATCGTAAACACATTTTAGATATCGAATTACTTATTTACCAATTCTAAACAATTGCATTAAACTCACGTACAGTTCATACAAATTAGTTGAGATAATGACATAGCTGATTATCCTGGAACTTTGTTCTGATATAGATGTACATGTTTATAATAATGAATGAATATTGAAAAAAAAACATAAATAAATAAATTTGGGCATTCAAATTTATTTCATTCATGAAAATAAGATGTTTTCAGATATTCACCAGTTACTTGAAAGGCCACAATAAAATTCATTAGAGCTGAAGGTCATGAAGAAAAACAAATTAAACTGACAAAACAGTTGAGCAAAACTAATGGACCCATGAGTCGAAGGTCTGTAAAATTGATTAATAATAAAAACTAAAATTCGTTATTTCAAACAAAAAACCTATGTAAGTAGAAAGACATTTATTCCATGGTCTCTGATTTCTGCAAAAGGTGGCGGTCAGTCGAACAGTTTTGCGAGCGGATGTTTTCAGATATTCACCAGTTACTTGAAAGGCCACAATAAAATTCATTAGAGCTGAAGGTCATGAAGAAAAACAAATTAAACTGACAAAACAGTTGAGCAAAACTAATGGACCCATGAGTCGAAGGTCTGTAAAATTGATTAATAATAAAAACTAAAATTCGTTATTTCAAACAAAAAACCTATGTAAGTAGAAAGACATTTATTCCATGGTCTCTGATTTCTGCAAAAGGTGGCGGTCAGTCGAACAGTTTTGCGAGCGCTCAAATACGAGGCGTCTGGTGTCTCAAAATTTTATCATGGGTTAAAGATTTTGTTGCCGCTTCCGCATTTCCACAACACAGGAGAGTAATCCTCTACACGTTTTGGAATGCACTGCAGTTTTGGAGTGACGGCGCACTGCACAGACTTACAAGGGTTGCACCCCTCGCATTTAGCAACGCATGATGGCGACGGGGAGCCAATATGCACCCCTCGCAACATCCATTTTTATCATTCAATTGTACACCAATATCTTCAATCCAATCCAACACACATTTACATAATAGATTGTGTATTTAATATCAAAGATTACAGAGAAAACATAGATTTCAGAAACGAAAGATTACAATGCAGCGCCACGATGTTCCGACGAAGACGTGGTTTGTTTAACACTAATTTCTCTCCCAGCGATCTCAGCATTATCGAAAGGGTTACTGTATCATATTGGTGTTTTTGCAGGCATGTGAGAAAACATTTTGTGCAAAATAAATTGAAAACCTAATGAATATTTTATGTAAAGTACAAACCCCTAAAGCTCAATAATACCAAAACAGAAACGAGGATCTTAATCTTGGCAACGCGTGTTTTTGTATATCTCAGCAGAAACCTCTTTGAATAACGTACTCCCTGACAAAGATTGGAGAACGTACTCCTTAAGATCGGAGAGAAATTCTGGAGCAGAATGTACTCTCTACTCTCTGACAAAGATCGAAGAGAAGTTGTGAAACAGAACGCTCTTATCCATATTCAAAATAGTTAAATAAATTATATAAAAAACATCAGAGAAAATAACTGGAGTCAAAATCAATTAAACTGAAGTAAATCTAAACTAACTATGACACCTAACACAAAACAGAACAGATGACATCTACAAACAATAGAAATAAATACGATTACAGCTAACAAAATGTGAGATTAGTATCTCAACGCCCTCAGCAGAAATCTATTTGAATAAGGTATTCTCCCAGCAAATTCTCTTTGTATAATGTATGCAGAACTCTATTTGAACAAGGTATTCTCCCAGTAAAATCTCTTTGTACAATGTATGCAGAAGTCTATTGGAACAAGGTATT
>APFE030825243.1:134171-146930 GCA_000404065.3 Pinus taeda | reverse complement strand
TTCAATATATAAATAAACTAATTATTAAAAAATAGCCATGTCATGTCACTAGGTAGAAAGAGTAATACTTCTTAATTGAACTAACGTTATTAATATATATCTTAATAATTTTTTTTAATGAGAAATGACTATGAACAACATTGAATCCACACTTCATCCATACATTAAAATATTTCTACCAATTACTTTTTTAGTTAAAACATTTGCATAGTTATCCTAAGCCTTAAACTTAACTTCTAATTGCTTCACAAAACTCCACTAGTGTGAGTTGGAATTTGAAATTCTTTTTCGAAGCAATTGCATATCAAATATAGATGAGTCTGGCTTCAAATTGAATATCTATGTACACTTTATACAACCAAACCACTTCATTGGATGCTTTAAAAGTCACATCTCTATAGGCTCTCTCTATATAAAAACCACATCTTTAAAAGTATCTATATATAATTAGTTCTTTACTAATATTTTTTAGCATGTCATATCTCTTTCTATGCATACATTGAATTATTTTTAATATTGATATTTTAAAAAATGTTACATATCAACTTCATATTAAATATTGAAGGAATTACAAATCTCTCTTATAACTTGAATTATAAAGTACCTATTAATGGAACAAGGGTGCTCTTTCTCTCTCTCTTAAATGTAATATATCAACTCCATATTAATAATAAAATAAATTATGCATATACATTATAATACAAAGTGAAATATATGATTTTTTTAATTTTAATTACTTTATTTTCCTTGGTGATGATGATGATTAACCTCCACTAAGACCAATTTTGGCTATTGGACCTTAAGAAGGTAAGATATTAATTGTGACTCTCTAGTATTTTAGGTCAATGATGAAAATAAGAGAAATAAGTGGTCCAAGATCACTATAGTTTGTTGACTTAACAAGTCATAAAGGTTGAAAAATTCTTTCATCCTAGGTTGTTTTGGAAATAGACCAATGTTTGGTTAAGATTTAATGACAATTAGTTTTTATCTTTGCAAAAATCATTTTCTTCTTAGTACTAGTCAGGACAAAGAGATAATTCTGGTTAGCAAGGGTGGGATTGATCTTCTCCTTATAATATCTTGGTTGTCTTTCCCCTCTAGCTCCTTATCATTCCAAATTTTATCCTTAAATTTGGAGGTAATAGTGTTTTTAATACTCTCCTTACTCTCTGAGATGATCTCCTCTTTTATCCCCTACTATTGAAGCCGAGACTTGGCATCCTTATTCCATCCCCATTTGCAATAAAGTTGGGGGCTTTCAGTTGGAAGCAATTTTGGGACACAACTTCCCTTCCATATTGTAAAGTGTTTTCTTATGCATCAAATACCTTAAACATAGCCATGTCTTGAATGGGGTAAAAGCTAGTTTGATCAAGAGGATATGATAGAGAATATTTACTTTAATATTGAGGTAGTAGATTATAAATTTCTTTTAAATCATCTCCATATTCCTCCATGAATCTATGGATATAATTCAACCCTACACCTCACATACATATAAAATAACAGTGGTAATGAGAGTCTCAAAGAGGAGCCTTTTTTATTATCCAAAATGGAACTTGGATAAACTTCTAAGTCTAAAGTGTTCCTCATAGAGGAAAATGAAAGTCCAAGGATGCTCTTGGAAATAGTCGCATTGCGTAGATCTTTTGATCCTAAATCTACTGCAATTTGAATGGGCTAAAATGGACTTTAAATCAAGAAGTTATCGCAAAAAGAAGTTTGCCTTTGACCTTTGAAAATGAGGGAAATTGTTATATAAATGGGACTTAAAGGAAAATGTGTTTCTAAACATAAAATCCCGTAGAGTCCATCACATGGCATTCCTTTATTGCATCACAATAAACTAGGGCTGGAGGACTTAGAATAGGCACAAAGGCCTTCAACGGACTCAACGGATCTATAAATCAAACAATAAAACCTTTTGAGTTTTAGAAGGAGGGAAGTAGGCGATATATCAAGTGGGATTGAAGCAGTAAGTAGTATTGGATAGGCTCTACCCGAATCCATACATTGGCCAATGTGTGGCACGATGAAGGAGAGAGGAAACCACTTTTTCGGGCAGTTAATCCCCGTGTAAGTTACGAGCTTGAAATGGTCTGTGAGCCATTGGATTAGAGGTCACGGATCAATGGTCAGGATCTGATTGGTGGATCGTCGATTGGCATTACCAAAGGGAAGACCCCCGGGGCCGTTACGACAACAATATGTGATATGATGATGTTACGATGGGCCGATCGATGATATCACTGATCGTCGATCGGCGAACCCCTAATACCATGTCCAATGCATATTGTGATTACAACTTGTGATATCCTGATAAAAAGGCAAACCCGATAAGAATTATGGATGCAATTTCATAAGTTTTGAAATCCAGATTTTCGGATTTTCTCTGTATTATCTGAGTATTGGGTTTTTTGGCCATTATGCCATGCGATATCAATAAGTGACATTTGGACGAACCCGATAAATTTATAGGGCTAATTCCATAATATTTGAAGTCTGGGCTAAAGGCCCATGATGTGTTTGTGTGCGTTTTCCTGTGGATTCTGTTATTTGGCTATTTCAGCCAGAGGAAGGCAAAACAATCGGGATTCCCACACCGACGATTCTTTTCCATTGTAAACGGATCCTTGTGGTGAACAGTTAGGTTTTCCATGATGGGGGACTATAACCAACGTGTTACAAATGTACATAGTGCATAATTGTAGAGCAGGAGCTGGAGGACTGAAAGGGGTCATTGGAAGGTTGCTAAGGGATGCTTGGAGGTCTAGTGTTCCATTGATACACGTAGAGGTCGAGAGAAGCTCGTGAGAGACAGAGCCAGAGCTAAGGGCTAGAGCCAGAGCCAAATGCGAGAGCACTAGCTCCGTGGAGCCAGAGTTCTTGATAGAGGTATAGCCACCAGAGGTTGGAGGCAGAGCCTTAGAGCCACAAATGTGAAAGCAGACTTCTAAGATCCATGGAGTCATAATGAAGCTATGGAACAACAAAGAGATCAAATGATCCAGCTGCTGCTGGTGTCCATAGTGTGTTGAAGACAAAAGAAGGCATTCCAGAGATAGTTAAGAGGATTCTAAGTGAGTTGATGCAAGCTAGAGTAAGATCACTCCGAGAGTTGATTGAAGGCGTCAAGTCGAGAGAAGACTAGATCTGTTTGCAGAGTGAGGACAGCCGAAGGGGTAAGATGGAATTCTAAACCCATAGGTTCATTGTAAACCAGTGGAGTTGAGTGTGGAGCATGTAAAGGAATTTAAGCCATAATCCCAGAGAGCCTAGTTGAGTTGACTAGAGCTCAAGGAGACGTAGCCCAAGAGTTTTGGGTGAACTCGTTATTTTATTGTTGTTATGTGTGATCGCTTATTGCTGAATTTTATTTTCTACTTTATTTACTATTATATGTATTTTATATCAGCATCAGAAAGTGAACTTACATCACATTAATGTTTAAAAACAAACATAAGCATACACCTAGTTTCAAGTAGTTTTTAATTCCGCAGTTGGTTAATCATAAGGTGTTGGAAATATTTAATCTTTGGAAGTTGGAGAGGTTCTTGTAAGTTGAAAAGAGGCCTTTAGTGCCCCATTTTCAGATCATTTTACTCCAAACCCAGAGATAATAAGCTTTCCATCCTCCAAAAATCATTTTCTCAATTATGAGCCAATGATGAGTGTAAAATTATGTTATTTAGTATGGACATTGAAATATTTTATTTATCTTTCACACACACACAACACACATATCAATCTAAGAATTGAATGAATTACACATCATTCAATATATATATGACATAAAAGTACGGTAGAAATTGAAGTATTTTATTCATGATCAGCATTAACTTTTTTTTTATTACTATTTTTCAAATTTTTAATATATTTATTACTTTATATTTTTTAATATAATGTTTTGTGACAACATCTCGCTTATACTAAATTATATAGCACATGTAATACAATTTTATTAATTAGGAATAATATTACATTAAACACATTTTCTCAATTTCAATGGGGTAAAAGCTAGCTTTGACCAAGAGAATAGGATAGGGAATATTTCCTTTAATATTGGGGTTGTAGATTATAAATTTCCTTTCAATCATCACAATATTTCTCCATGAGTCTATTGATATACTGCAACCCTACACCTCACATACATAAAAAATAACAGTGGTGAGGAGAGTCTCAAAGAGGAGATTTTCTTAGTCCAAATCTAGAGATAACAAACTTTCCATCCTCCAATAATCCTTTTCACAATTATGAGCTGATTATGAGTGTCAAATTATGAAATTTAATATGCACATTGAAATATTTTATTTATAGTTTACAAGCACAACACACATATCAAACTAAACATGGAATGAATTGCACATCATGGAATATAAAGATGATATAAAATTAAGGTAGAAATTGAAGTATTTTATTTATGATCGGCATTAACTTTTTTTATTACTATTTTTCAATTTGTTAATATATTTATTACTTCATTATTTTCAAATATAATTTTTTGTGAAAAAATCTCCCTTTTACTAAATTATAGAGCACACTTAATACAATTTTACTAACTAGGAATAATATTACGTTAAACACATATTCTCAATTTCAATGGGGAAAAGCTAGCTTCAATGAAGAAGTGGATAGGATAGGGACTATTTCCTTTTAATATTGAGGTTGTAGATTATAAATTTATTTTAAATCAGCTTGATATTCTTCCATGAATCTATCGATATACTGCATCCCTACTCCTCACATACATATAAAATAAAAGTGGTGATGAGAATCTCAAAGAGAAGCTTTTTTTTACCCCAAATCCAGAGATAATAAACTTTCCATCCACCAATGATCCTTTTCTCAATTATGAGTTGATGATGAGTGTAAAACTATGATATTTAATATGGACATTGAAACATTTTATTTATAGTTCTCACACACAGAACACACATATCACAAACATAGAATGAATTACACATGATGCAAAAGATGATATAAAATTAAGATAGAAATTGAAGTATTTTATTTATAATAGGCATTAACTTATTTTCTTATTACTATTTTTCAATTTGTTAATATATTTATTACGTTATTATTTTTTAATATATTATTTTGTGACAACATCTACCTTATACTAAGTTATCGAGAACACTTAATATTATTTTATTAATGAGTAATAATATTACGTTAAACACGTTTTGTCAATTTCAATGGGGTACAAGTAAACCAAATCCGAATGCACCAGGATTTGTGCTTGAACATGGGGAACTATGGCTTTCCCAAACTCTACAATGGAATTTTGCACTCAGCACGGTGCCCCTGAATCGTCGACTCTAAAACTACTGATGACTTCACACACCGGTTATTAGTACAACATCAATGGCAACCCTATTGGGCGAGGACTCTATGCCTCCCCCATGGTGAACCCTGCGTTTCTAGACCAAAACAGATCTAACAAGGCCTTTGCATTGCAGAAGCACACAAATCAGAATAAGACTGATAAACAGAGTGGACCTCAAGAAACAGAAGATATACCCCATGACAAGCAGCAAAAATCTACAGGAGAAGGTGAAATGCCCAAAGTAACCTTTGTGACCTGCAAACTTGTAGCAGCAGAACGACCAAAGATTGAATTTCCCAGTCAACGAATCAACACCCAAATCTAATACATGAAAGATGATGCACTCATTAGGAAATTTATTGGCTTTTGGCCAGTAGAGAAAGCATTACAAGGATGGACAATACCCAAATGGAAACCAAATGGGCACATCAATCTGAAGTTAGGGCCAAAGGGGTTTTTTACAGTGATATTCAACTGTATTGAAGATCGAAATAGGGTCATCGATGACAACCCTTATTTCTTTAACGTTGCAGGTCTGTATCTACGAGATTGGATTGAGAGATTCAACCCAGACAAAGAAGATCTGAGCTCAGTACCAGTCTAGATCCTGTTATACTCCCTACCACTAGAGTATTGGGATGAAGAGTCATTAAGGGATATTGGAAATGACCTGGTTGAGTTTATTAAAGTTGCAGAAGAATCAAAACTTAGAAGGTGTACTCCCTATGTCTGCATTTGTGTCTATATGCAACTAAACAGAGCTCTCCTAAACTTGGTAAGTCTACTTCATGATGATGTTGAGTGGATTCAGACAATAGATTATGAACATGTCCCCTTTAGCTGTAGAGAATGTCATGCGAATGGACATCTATACCATGATTGCCCGCTTAATGCAAAGCCCCTTTCCAATACCTCCTTTGGGCATACTGATATAGACGGCTTTACAAAAGTTAACTCTCAAAAAAGGAACCATAAAAATCCTGCATCACAACCCAAAAATCCCCCAACCAGTAATTTCAATCCCTCTACAAGCAATAGCTTTGATATTCTAGCTTAGCCTACCTCTTTTATCTCTAATCCCTCCATGCACTCATCTGAGCTTCCAAAAATACCCTCCGTCACCCCCTATTCTGACTCCATTCCTGCCCAAATCCCCAAGCTAAACCAAGTTACCCCCACCTCCTCTTCCATTAAAGAGTCAACATGGAAACCTAACGTATGGATATCGATACCTTGTTGATTGATCCCAAGGATGCAGATGACATTTTGGCAGGGAGCAGTGAACCCAAGCAAATGGAAGAAGAGCCTGAAAGTATCTACTTAGGAGAGTTGGACATTTTTGGCCTTGAGGAAGCATGCAAGAAGAAAGAATTTGATATAATTGTGGCAAGACAGCTAGAAAGTCTACAGGTCATCCTATCCAGAGGACATCAGCAACAATCTTTAGGAATTCAGCCAGGAAGTCAGTGGGATAGAAAGAATCTACCAAATGACACCAAGAAAATAAGGAGAAAGACAGATCTACAAAGAACCATCCTCATCAGGGAAATTTTGGTAGAATCTAGAAGATATTCTAAACTGACAAAGCACTACAGGCCACTCCCCAATCCTGAACCATGAAGCTCACATCATGGAATTTAAGAGGGCTAAACGGCCCTGGGAAATACAAAATTGTCAAAAAAATGATACAAAAGGAGAAACAACACATCTTATTCATGCAAGAAACAAAATGTACTAGAACTTTTCTTAGTACTATTATTTCAAAAGCCTGGCTAGGTAACCATACCATTGCATTGGATGCTATATGCGCCTCGAGAGGATTAGCAATAGCCTACAATGCATAGGACATTACGATAATGGACTTCCATGCAATCCACTAGTTCATACAAGCTAGCTTCAATATTATAGGGACCAATATGCATGGTCACCTCACCAATGTTTATTTTCCACAAGTTGTAGTGGATAAATCAACAATTTTGGACATGCTCTCATTGCTCAATGCCACACCAGTTCATCCGCTCTGGATAATGGGGGGTGACTTCAATATGATCACCAAATTAGAGGAAAAAAGAGGAGGCTGAATCATATTGGACAATGAAAGTGAGAACTACAAGTAGCTCATTCGAAAAAAATAGCTAATCGACATGCCTTTCAGCAGTAGAATGTTTACCTGGAATAACAAAATATTCGGTCCCCATAAGATTTCTTCATGGCTAGACAAATTTCTGATCTCCAATAATTCTATTCATTTGGGAGGAGACCATTCAAGCTCAATTTTTTCTCTTTTAGGATCGAACCATTGGCCCATTTTTTTTTAATGGCAAAGACCTGGAAATTTGACTAGAAGACCCTTCCGCTTTGAATCTTTCTGGTTGAGACATCCAGATTTCAGCGATCTAGTCCAGAATTCATGGAAAAGTTTTCATCCCCCACCAGCCTCCAAAATGTTTCAATTCCAACAAAATCTTAGACTTCTTAAAGTGCATATCAAATAGTGGAACCAAGCCACCTTTGGAAAAAATTTCCAATCTCAAAAATGCCTCGCTCAGGAAATGGAGAATATCCAGCAAACCATCATAAATGAAGGAAGGACTGAAGCTATCATACAACAAGAAAAGAACCTTCAAACATAGATTACAGAAAGATAAAAACAAGATGAAATCCTTTGAAAACAAAAATCCCGAATAAGATGGTTGAAGGAGGGTGAGAGGAATACAAAATTCTTTCATCATACTGCCATTTAGAGGTGAATGTATAAAAACATCACCCAAATTCAAAATCAGCAGGGAGACTGATTGGAAGAACATGTGGATACTGAAAATGAACGCCTTAAGCACTTCAAAATGGTCCATCAAGAACCTAATATCAATAGACAACCAACAATTGAAAATATTCTCACCCACATACGGAAAGTGATAACAGATGATCACAATCAATTGCTCCTTCGTTCTGTCTCTTTACTGGAGGTTGAATCAGCTATGAGACAACTCAAGGAAGGAAAAGCCCCTAGACCAGACGGTTTCACCTCCAGTTTCTTCCATAGATTCTGGGATGCTATCAAAGATGAAGTCTGGCAGGTAGTGGAAGAATGTAGAACCCTCCACTAGATGCTCCCCTCTTTAAATGCTACATTCATCACTCTCATTCCAAAATAGGAGCATTCTAATTCTCCGGATGAATTCAGGCTGATAGCCCTTTGTAATGTCATCTACAAAATCATATCTAAAGTTATAGCTTCCTGTTTGAAGTTGTTTCTTCCCGTGGTCATCTCATCAGAACAATCAGGCTATGGGGAAGGAAGGAAAATCACAGACAACATCATCCTCACCCATGAGATCATCCACTCTCTCAAGTACCTCAAAAAAGTAGGTATGCTTCTTAAAGTCGATCTCTCAAAAGATTTTGACAATTTGACCTAGATGTACATTCAAAAAATATTGATAGCCTATGGTTTTTCTCATGCTTGGGTTCAATGGTTCATGAGCTTTTTCTCCTCTTCCTTATTCTCCATCCTGGTCAACGAAATTCCTTCCAACCCCTTTCAACCCACCAGAGGAATACGTCAAGGAGATCCCCTCTCCCCTTTTCTCTTTGTTCTTATGGTTGAAGGGCTGGGCAGATTCATCAAGCATGTTCTCTAGGAGCATCAGCTTAGAGGTATATCCCTTCATAATTCCCCCATCATAACCCACCAATAATTTGTGGACGATAACATGTTATTTGGGCATCCTTTGGTCCAAGAGGCTTGGAAATTCAAGTCACTCCTTGACGATTTCTCAATAGCCTCTGGTGCTAGCATCAACACTATTAAATCCCAAATCATCTTTTTTCACACTTTGACTATAACTCAACACTCTATAGACAATATTCTAGGATTTTCGGTAGCCTCTATCCCCTCCAAGTAACTCGGTGACCCCTTAACTAACTCTACTCTCAAGCACTCCTTGCAACTACTCTTAGACAAGCTTGAATCTCGCCTCACCTCTTGGACCTTTAGAGCCCTAAGCATGGAAATTTGACTTATTCTTATCAAGGCTGTACTGCAATCTATGTTTTTTTATCTCTTTTCTGTCCCGACAGTGCTTAAATGGGTGCTTAAAAAAATTAAAGATCTTCAAAGAAACTTTTTATGGGGACCTTCTGGACATAATCACAAATGGGCACTGTTCAAGTGGGCAATAATTTGCCTCCCAAAAAACCTTGGGGGAATTGGTCTCAGGGACCCACAACACAATAATGTAGCCATGGGAGCTAGAATCTAGTGGAAGTGGATTTTAGATCTGCACACGACCTGTGGGATGCTATCGAAAGCCAAATATGATAACAACAGACTAACTAATTACTTGATCAGACTCACAGATACGGATAAGGGCTCCCTTATTTGGAATGCAGCCATATAGCACAACAATATGATCCATCAGCACAACTTCTGGGAAATAAGAAATGGAAACAATGCCTACATCTAGATGGATTCTTAGCAGCAAAGACCCTGACTTAACAACATAATCATACCACCACAGAAAAAGGACAAGGATGCTCATCAATGGAAAATGGTCAATCAATACTGGACCCCCACCCTCAAATAAGGTTACAGATAATGGAAAAAATCCAAGCACATCATATGGCAAGGGATAGACATAATGTATAAGGAGTTGAACACAGAACTAACCAATAGAAAAATCATATTCTCTTAAGAAAATGACATCTTATGTTGGGGATAAAAACCATGTGGGACTTTGACCACATAAGAGGCATACAATCTTCTGATAAATACTTTGAATAACAAGGACCCTTTCTGGGACAAAGTCTGGCCTCCTAAAATCTGACCCAAGATCTCCATTGTCCTATGGCTATTATGCAACAAGAGGATTCTCACATGGTACAACTTAAGAAAAAGAATTCCATGGCCCCTCAAGGTGCCCCAACTACAAGCAAAGTGAGGAAACTATTCAACATCTCATGGAGTCTTGTTATATAGAAAACAACCTTTGGGAAAAAACAAATTTTAGATGTCAAAAAGATGGCAGAGTTAAAGAAGACAATACCAAAACCATTCGCAACTAGGCTAAAAATCCATACAAAATTCCCTTGCTTAATTCTTTATGGCGAATCATTCCAGGCCTCCTCACCTAGACAATATGGAAGGAAAGGAATTGATGTATATTCAAGAATCAAACTGCTCCCATAGAGATCATCTAGAGTAATCTCTACAACAATTTCAGAAAACTCTAGCGCTCTAAACTTGGAGTGAAGATGATTTTCCCACCGATCCACAAGAATGGACCATATGGAAGAATTGGAACCTTAAGATAATCGAGACTCAAGAGAATCCCAGTAGATCCTTCCCACATCATCAATATTCTAGTAAATGGGTCCCTCTACCTCTAGGAATCACCCAATTAAACTTTGACGGTGCTTCTAAAGGCAATCCAGGCCGGGCCATAGATGGAGCAATTTTTAGGGATCACGATGGCAAACATGTGCTGCTCTTCCTAGGCACAACGAGACAGGACATGAACAACTCAGTTGAACTAGAGGAATTATGGCAAGGACTTCACCTCGCTCAGCAGCATGGCTTTTTCCCCTTGATAATTGAAGGAGACTCACAAATTCTCATCAATATGGCCAATCAAATTATACAAGGAACACCAGTTCACAAGTTGTCCCACAACTGGAGACTAGTAGTGCATTTACAACACATTGAACACTGGCTCACTAACAATAGAGAAATCACCTCCAAGCACATCAAGAAAGACGACAACAAAGTGGCTGATCTCTTGGGAAATTTACAGGTGACCACTGATCAAATTCTATACACCGGTTCGCTTGACATTATTAAATATGCCATTCATCAATAGGAATATATTGCACTGGTGCAAAATGATGTAAGACCCTTGAATGTAGGTGGTTGATGGGAAGTTAATGTGGATACAGTGTTGGCCTGGCAGGTGGATGAGCCACATGATTATCCACGAGTTCACCTGTAAGGCAGGCTTTTGTCTCTTGACCGCCAACATTAATCCACTGTGTGGATCGAGACCTCCCCAGAAAGCTTCAAATTATGGCTTTGAGCCCTCAGCAGGCCTCCATTCTACCTTTGAATTACTCTTGCGACCCTACTGCAACAAAGCCAAGCTCTTGCAGTGCTACAGGGAGGTGTTTCAGGCTTCTCTGCTGTGTTGACCTAAGAAATGTTCTTCACTTATCCCAATCTATCCATTGGATCTTGCAATTTGATGCCTCAGCCCCTCCCTCTATCCCTCACCTATATCCCTCTGTAATTTTTAGTTTAATCTCTGCTACTCTCGCTCCAGTTCTTGCCATCTCGGCTCACTCTTCGCTGCAGCATCCTTCTTAGAGCAATATGCCTCATCCTCATCATTGCATGAGAAGCAAGCATGGTGGTAGTGGCAAAAGAGAAAATCACCCCTTGCGCGACTTCCCTCTACTTCGACTTCCCCTTCGGCCTCCCCACCCCTAGCCCTTCCTCTTCCCACTTCCATGGTAGTGACCTGGCTACCTGAAGCAAAAGAGATTGAGCCCATCCATGTGAGACTCTTCAGATTGATGAGGCCACCCAGAAGCCCATTCCAAATGATACCACCCAATCCTATCAATTTTGCTTCCTTTTCCCCATGGATAGACCTGTAGTCATTGCCACAGTTTTGGTGGCATTTAGGGAGGAAGCTAGCATGCACATTGAACCAGACCACAACCCAGAAAAGAACCTAGGTTTTTAACCTCACGACACTATTTATAGGGTATCGATCATGACCCATCATCCATAAGCCAAGTATCAGCCGTCCACCAGCAGAACAAAGGCATTGGGAGGCAAGGCCATCAGCAGAGCCAAAGGCATTCAAGAGGAAGCCAGAGCGCCACACGACACTATGGGTGGGAGGAAAGTAGAGGATATTGACTCAGGTGAGTATGGTTGTCTGATTGTGGAAGAGAAGCCACCATCCTAAGACACCTAGCACTCGCATGCAGGTAGGTCATGTGGTCAGTTTGGTCTTTTGTGTCTTTTATCTTTTTACTGTGGTAATCTTTGGCTGTTATTTTTTAAAAGTCACCATGATAATAAATGCTAAGTTTTGGAGTTGCAGCCCCTATGTGTGTAGAAGAAACTTGTCATTATCTTGTCTTCAGATTTGTTTCCCCACCTGGGGCAGTCTCGTTCTAGTTTTGTTGTTAAAACTGGTCATACGGATGTCGGACTAGTTTCCCCTCCAGGGGCAGTCTTGTTTTAGTTTTGGTGTTTAAACTAGTCATATGGATGACCTAGACCCGTAGAGGCCAAAGCCTCACTATACACTATGTTTCCATTAATATATTTAGTTTTACAGAGAAAAAATAAAAAATCAATGGGGTAAAAGCTAGCTTCGATCAGGAGGATAGGGTAGGGAATATTTCCTTTAATCTTGAGGTAG